>JAVTVY010040543.1:0-18510 GCA_036873755.1 Hanleya hanleyi | reverse complement strand
AATTGTCGCATCGTAGATCAAAGACACCGAGATCAACAACATCGATTCAGAAACGTCAGAGTGTGGAAGTTCTAAACTTTTAAGTGAGGTGAAAATAATTTTATTACCGTTTGGCGGGACAGAGACACTGCGAGATAGGCATATTATACGAAGTGTCAAAATCTGGGTCTTCGATAACATGTTTACATGCTTACTGGGCTTTCTAACTCCACAAAGTAGAGAGCTCCCAAGGTGATACGACGTCACTGCTCTGAGGTGAGATAGCCAACATGGCTGCTGCCGGGGAACAATAATACAACAGAGATAATTTCGTTCCTACTCGGTGCAAAAAAATCCCCAAAAATATTTGTTGCTGCTGTTTGATACTTTCATTGTAGTTCTTTCCCACAGAGTGCATGTTGCCTCAGCCTTTACGTTCACTTTAATGGTTAGTGCCTATATGGAGTTCGATTTAGTTCTTGGTGATCAGTCAAGTAAATTATAGCTTTACTTAAATAGTTAGAGCCTGTATAGAGTTCCAATTTGTTATTGGTGATCAGTCAAGTAGATCTAAGTTTACCTAGATGCAGGGGCAGCGGAACCGCCTCGACCACGGTCGGGGCAATAATTCCAAGACCGCTGATTACCGTCTACTACTGGAGTCGGGGCAATGTCACAGCGTCTGAATGTATAGTCAATCAGTTCAAGGTATAGGCCTATTGTTTTGCTGTACTATAAACACAACTGGCATTACGTAATTCAAGATTTACAAAATATCTAGACCTTCACCTTTTTAGAGCGAATTGAATCATAATTTGTACCATACGTATTGTAACTTACATATATTTGGGTCTAACAGCGCCATCGACTATACACTTATTAAATGTCCAGATGGCGCTGCGGGTCTGTATTATTTGATCATCAGCAGCACCATCTGTACAATTTAAGTGTACAGTCGAATAAATCTAATGACCTGATGATGTTGCATATCCACCAGTCACTGACTGACGATCTAGACCTGAAAAAGGCAGTTAATCAATTTGTCGATCTATCAGATCACAGGTTATTAATATTTGGTACATGTAATTTCTGAATATCTCGAAACAGAGCATACCGCCAGGTTTCTAGTGCGCGGTGATGATGGGAATCTTTAAGTGAAACCTGATTTTCAGTGATAAATAGACTTTTATTTGAACCCACATTTTCAACATTTTATTGAGCATTAATATGGTATTTTATGTGCCGGAAATAGCTCAGAATGCATCTCCTGCAATCTAGGACCCCGGAGCTTCCGGGGCCTATAGTCGGCCCCTGGACCCTGCTTAATTGTGCGGTGATTGTTGGTCAGAACAATCTGAAATTGCTTCCGCCGCCCCTGAAATGGTTAGTGCCTGTATGGAGTTTCAGTTTGTTTTTGGTGATCAGACAAGTAGATATTAGTTTACCTAAATGGCTAGTGCCTGTTTGGAGTCGAATTATGGAGGAGCGGGGGATTTGGCTAATAATGTCACACTCAAGGTTGTTTCATTTATACGGTGACAGTCTGTTTGGTTGGTGGAAGAAGCCGAAGTACCCGGACAGAACCACCGCCCATCGGCAAGTAACTGACAAACTTCCACACATGCGCACCGGTTGAGATATGGGTTAGAATATCCCATAGCTTGGATAAGTAGATGTTTTTGAACCTACATGTACATTATTGTTTTAACTCAGTAAGCAGTAAAATTCAAATGATAACTGTAATCTCTTGTTGAAAATTTGGACCAGACCACTAGTTGAACCAGACCACTAAGTTGGACCAGATCACTAGTTGACAACTGGAACCCTCATGGCAGTGAACTAGCTAAATATTTAAATTTAAACAGGAGGTACCAGGGGTACACGGTACAAATACCACTCAACCTTCAACTATTCCATGATATATTATTTAATGTGGACCATCATAGTTTTTCAAATTATTTAATGAACCATGTGTGAGATTTCCACCACTATAGAATATATATGTAATTCAAGGGAAAGCATTTCCAGACAAGTACAACCTATGGCCTCAACCTATAAATGTAGTGAAGATAAAAACTTAAATCAATAATACGTGCAGTTGATGCCGTTCGCTGATCTTCATCATGTACAACCCATACTGTATAAATTGTTATTCTGATGCCCTTTAACAGTTATTTTCCTTAAGCAAACTCCTCCTCAATGCTTGTCGCTTTTATTAATGTTTCAAATGCTGATAACCACAAACGCAATGTTGTGTATTTCTGTCCAAATGAGCATGCGAATTGACCCAAAAATACACAACCGGACATCTGCAGTATATGGGGAAGAAGGGGGTCGCCATGAAAACGTGTTTGAAAGTGAAAACCATGCAGAAGGAGTTAGCTTACACAAAATAACTGGATAGGAGCATCAGGATGAAAATTTATATGGTACGGCTACGCATTGTACATTACTAAGATCAATGTCAAGGAACAGTTGCCACAACAAAACAGTCAAATTATGTTCTTGGGTTTACTTTAGGTAAATGATTTGGGACTTTTCAGCAGCGTTATTCACCAGGACATTTAACCTCCGGGCAGACACATGGAATTCTTTGACAAACTGCTTAACTGATGCCATGTCAGAATTTTGTGCATAATCAAGGTACTTTTAACTTTGAATACCGGTACCAGTACATCTAAAAACCTAAAATTAAATTGAAGCTGCACATTCTCAGCTGGCTGGTTTGATTTTACATGTACTGTACGCTTGTCTCCCCTGACCACCATGTGAATTTTATGCATAAAATTTGGTATAGATTTTTGTTGATCGGAGATGTTAAAACTCTGAACTCACTCACTTGTTAAACACTGGCAATATTCCATGGATATTTTGAAAGTAAAATGGGCAGAAATCATTGTTGAATGCAGGGAAATAATTATATAAATGATGTGCTCACCACTGGATTTTATGAACTTACCAAAGAAAACTGCCTATGAAAATGGTGGAATTTAATCATCAGTATAAAACTAGAGCATAGTCTGAGGGATGCACACATTTGTTGAAAATGATCAGTAAGGCTGCTTACAAGATACCCCCCGTAAGGCATAGATACATGTTGGTGGTTAACATTTCACGAGTAAGTTGAATGAGATTGCATCGGGTGGTGGTGGAAATGATCAGTAAGCATGCTTACAAGATACCCCCCGAATGCACATTTGATAGAAATTAACGAATGTTTGTAGCAGAATATAACTATACATGTTATAGTTGTTTACAGGTAAGTTCACTTAGATTGCGTTTGGTGGCGGCACGGTATGTAATTAGTTGACAAGGAGACCTCGCTCGATCGCGCCTGCGGTTAACAGATTGTCTACGCATGTGTCGTGATGATACACAGAGGAGTTTGATGGATTGTTCTGAAAATTAAACATTTATAAACAATGTTGGTATTTATTATCAAATCAAACCTGCTATTGTTGCGCCATTATCTTCTTATAGAGATCCTACTGCAGACTAAAAGTTCTCACCCTCTGGAGCGCCAAACGCAATCCCAAGTGAGGTCTCATGGTATGGTAGCTGCATACCAAATTTGAGAGGAATCCAACTAGTGGTTGTCAAGTTATACTCCGGAAAACCAAATGTTACAGACCAACGAGAAAGCTTTGACCCTAGGTGGCGACACCTGTAGACATAAACGCGCAAAACGCAATCCCAAACAAGGTCTCATGGTATGGTAGCTAGATACAGAATTTGAGAAGAATCCTATTAGCTGTTGTCAAGTTATGCTCCGGAAACGAAATGTTACGGACCGACGAGAAAATTTTTACCCTAGGTGGCGCCACCTGTAGACTCACATGCTCCAAAAGCAATCCCATGCAAGGTCTCATGGTATGGTAGCTGCATACCAAATTTGAAAGGAATCCAAGTAGCGGTTGTCAAGTTATGCTCCGGAAACGAAATGTTACGGGCCGAAGAGAAAGTTTTGACCATAGGTGGCGCCACCTGTGGACGCACATGCGCCAAACGCAATCCCAAGAGAGGTCTCATGGTATGGTAGCTGCATACCAAATTTGAGAGGAATCCAAGTAGCGGTTCTCAAGTTAAGCTCCGGAAACCAAATGTTACGGACGGACGGACGTTGGTACGGATGGACTGAGGGCGCCACCTGTAGACTCACATGCGTCAAATGCAATCCCATGCAAGGTCTCATGGTATGGTAGCTGCATACCAAATTTGAGAGGAATCCAAGTAGCGGTTGTCAAGTTATGCTCCGGAAACGAAATGTTACGGGCCAATGAGAAAGTTTTGACCCTAGGTGGCGCCACCTGTAGACGCACATGCGCCAAATGCAATCCCAAGCGAGATCTCGTGTTATAGTAGCTGCATACCAAATTTGAGAGGAATCCAAGTAGCGGTTGTCAAGTTATGCTCCGGAAATCAAATGTTACGGACGGACGGACGGACGTACAGACGGACTGACGTACGGACGGACGGACGGACAAGTTGAAACCAGTATACCGCCCCTACACTACGTGTACGGAGGGTATAATAAAGATATAATTGAAGCTATGAGGTACATATAATGAATAACAGACAGACAGACAGAGTTGAGACAGACAAACAGACTGGGTCTTGGCCAATGAAACAAAAGGTTACAGATTACAGGTTTTTAATGGCCAGAAGTTTTGTCAGCCTGCCTTCAGTAATTTCCCTGAATATATACATGTATGGTGGAGTTTTTACAAAAGGGTAGACAGACAGGGTGAAAACAATACCCCTGAGCCCATTCCGGTTAAAACTGAAAGGTAAAAAAAAAACTGCAAAGAATAAAATAATTGGAGACCTCCGATGCACTACAATTGATCAATGAGGTAGACAGCCAGGTTTACCACAAACAGACAATTTTATATCTATGGCCACACATGTATGTTGGGTTCAGAAGTTGAGTAGACCAAGTTTTACCTAAATGATTAGTGCCCATATGAAGTTCAAAGTTGTCCTTTGTGAGATGTCGAGTTTTGTCCTTCGTATTATAGTTGAACAATCCAGCGTTATTCACCAGGACATTTAACCTCCGGGCAGAAACATGGAATTCTTTGACAAACTGCTTAACTGATGCCATGTCAGATAAATCAAGCTGTAGTAAATGGAATAACAAATTCATGAATAAAATTATACTTGTGACAAAATTCTCCAAAATGGTCATCATTTTGAAGAATAATTGAAGTACCTTATATTTACATAACTTGTGATGGTCAATAATAGTTTTAACATAAGGCAGCGAAATAAATACCATATCAACATTTATGTTTGAATATCAAAATTCAGTTAGTCCATTTCACCAATCCTCCACTTGCACAAAATTCAGGTTAATCCTTTAACAATAGAGCTATGCTGATAGTACCGATAGGTGCATTGGGGCACATGGCTCATAATAATGGTTCATTCATCAAGTCTCTTTCCTAAATGTTTAGCCTCTAGGATGCTGGACTATTTTTGACCTTAAGTTAACAATTATCATAAATTTATTTACATGTACGTATAATGGTCCTTATCAGGAGGTAAAAAACCCACCCCATGCTAAAGAGATAGGAAAGAGAGTACAACTGGTGCAGCTCTATTGTTAACCTTAAAGGATTAAGTTGAATTTTGTGCAAGACAGGAATTACTGCAATCTTCCAGAATACATACATGTAGATCAGTTCATTTACTGAAATAGAAATAACTCCGGATAGCATCGCTTTATATGCTAAAATGTGTCTCAGCTCCAAAACTCATGGGTGGGCCACCCAGTCGAAATGATTCTCTAAATGTTGTGGGTGGTCACTGATGCTCTGAAAGTATGATGGAAGATAACAGCTCTGAACGTCATGGACGGTGACAGCTCTGTCTATCAATGATGGTCACAGCTCTGTATGTCATGGATGGTCACAGTCCTGTATGTCATGGATGGTCACAGCCTTGTATGTCATGGATGGTCACAGGCACAGCTCTGTATGTCATGGATGGTCACAGACCTGTATGTCATGGATGGTCACAGCCCTGTATGTCTTGGATGGTCACAGCCCTGTATGTCATGGATGGTCACAGCTCTGTATGTCAATGTTGGTCACAGCCCTGTATGTCATGGATGGTCACAGCTCTGTATGTCTTGGATGGTCACAGCTTTGTATGTCAATGATGGTCACAGCCCTGTATGTCATGGATGGTCACAGCTCTGTATGTTAATGATAGTCACAGCCCTGTATGTCATGGATGGTCACATCCCTGTACCGGTATGTCATGGATCGTCACAGCTCTGTATGTCATGGATGGTTGCTATATGTCAATGATGGCCACAGCTCTGTATGTCAATGACAGCCACAGCTCTGTACGTCAATGATGGCCATAGCTCTGTATGTCAATGTTGGTCACAGCTCTACATGCCAATGATGGTCACAGGTCAATAATGGTCACAGTTGTTATGTATGTCAATGATGACCACAGCTCTGTATGTCATGGATGGTCACAGCTCTGTATACATGTAGGCTACATATCAAAGATAGCCACAGCTATGTGTGTCAACGATGGTCACAGCTTAGCATGTCAATGATGGCCACAGCTCTGTATATCAATGATGATAACAGCTCTGTATGTCAACGGTGGCCACAGCTCTGTATGTCAGTGATGGTCACACCTCTGTATGTCAATGATAGGCACAGCTCTGTATGTCAATGGTGGTAACAACTCTGGTGGTCACAGCTCTGTATGTCAGTTGTCACAGCAATCAGGGGTTTTTCTAGCCGTTTTTTCATCGTGGTTACCACGATGAAAAACAATATATATTGAGTTTTGCAGAAAAATTTCAAATTGAGTTTTGATAAAAAAAATTGAGTTTTGTGATTTTTGCCGTTTGTGCGCGAAGCGCACGAAAAAAAAATAAGAGTTTTCCCACAACATACCAGTTGTCAGTTGATAGGTTGTTTCGCATGACCCGCCCGCATCAATATTTTGGAAATAAATAATGCCGCATGTATTTTAATTATCAGTAGTTATTGTTCGTAAAAGAAATAAGTAAGCAAATCTAAGTAAAACGAATGAACCTTCACAGCGCGAGTCAGCGCGAAGGCGACTGAAGAGCCGCCATCTTGGTTCACATTCTTGGGGAAAGCCGTATTTCAAAACGAGGCACAGTCCTTTTCTAGCGAGGATTCCCTCGTGTCAAGCACGTGGCAGTAAAGTTTTAACTCCGGCACTTTTGACGGTCGCGTACCAAAGCCATCGTGGTTTTAGTTTATGGATCAGTTGTTTACTCATCAACCAATTCATTTAACCATCCATTTATCTGATGAAACGCTTTTGAGCGAAGTGGTCGATCGCTTCACGTCTTCACTCCCGACAACAACAACAACACAGACTGTCGACCAATATTATACTCGTAGATTGAGGACGACGGACATACAAAATTCGTCGCCGTGGACAGAGAATCCATATCTTCAATCAGTGTAAAAGAAATAAAAGAAGATTTCAATAAGAGGGGACTCCTGATGTTGAAAATTCGGGTAATAAATTCTGCAGTTATCTTTAATATTGATCACAAGTAAGAGTTTTTTCCCTTGATTTCTGTTTACACAATGTGTGTGCATTTGAGTTTTACTGTCTACCATAATTATTTACATAATGTTTCAATTAAAACAAAGCAAACTTAAAATGTCTCTTTAGAGAATAATTATTTCATAAATATTTTTTTCTGGCGATATTTATGAGAGATTTCAGAGTGTATAAATCTGTACAATAGGAATGTTGCCAGGTTGTATATTCGATCACAGTCTTCTCTGTTAACGGTAAAAAATTTAGCTTCAATAATTAATAATTATAGCATCTAGCATGTATGTTTTAATTAGCATGAGGTCATGCTAAACAACCTATGGTTTCTGAAGAAGTGTCGTAAACATATGATCAAACATATGACCAACCTCAGTTCTGTAATTGGTGCGATGAAAAAGTTGGAAAAATTGAGTTTCATCATTTTTTTGATGAAAAAGGCAAAAATATTGAGTATTGTAGATTTCTTTGCGTTTGAGTTTTCAAAATTTTGAAATTGAGTTTATGAACAATTTTGGGCTAGAATAACCCCTGGCAATGTATGTCAATGACGGTCAATGGTGACAGCTTTGTATGTCAATGACGGTCACAGCTCTGTATGTCAATGATGGTCACAGCTCTGCATGTCAATGATGGTCACAGCTCTGCATGTCAATGATGGTCACAGCTCTGTATGTCAATGGTGGTCACAGCTCTGTATGCCATTGGTCACAGCTTTGTAATGATGGTCACAGCTCTGTATGTCAATGATGGTCACAGCTCTGTATGTCATGAATGGTCACAGCTCTGCATGTCACAGATGGTCACAGCTCTGTATGTCAATGATGATAACAGCTCTGTATGTCAATGATGGCCACAGCTCTGTATGTCATAGATGATCACAGCTGTGTATGTCAATGATGGTCACAGCTCTGTATGTCATAGATGGTGACAGCTCTGCATGTCATGGATGGTCACAGCTCTGTATGCCAATGATGGTCACAGCTCTGTATGTCAATGATGGTCACAGCTCTGTATGTCATAGATGATAACAGCTCTGTTTGTCATAGATGGTCAAAGCTCTGTATGTCAATGGTGCACAGCTCTGTATGTCAATGATGGTCACAGCTCTGTAATGATGGTCACAGCTCTGTATGTCAATGATGGTCACAGCTCTGTATGTCAATGGTGGTCACAGCTCTGTATGTCATTGGTCACAGATCTGTATGCCAATGATGATAACAGCTCTGTATGTCAATGATGGTCACAGCTCTGTATGTCATGAATGGTCACAGCTCTGCATGTCACAGCTCTGTATGTCAATGATGATAACAGCTCTGTATGTCATGGATGGTCACATCCCTGTATGTCATGGATGGTCACAGCTCTGTACACCAATGATGGTCACAGCTCTGTATGCTAATGATGGTCACAACTCTGTATGTCATGGATGGTCACATCCCTGTATGTCATGGATGGTCACAGCTCTGTACGCCAATGATGGTCACAGCTCTGTACGCCAATGATGGTCACAGCTCTGTATGCCAATGATGGTCACAGCTCTGTATGCCAATGATGGTCACAGCTCTGTACGCCAATGATGGTCACAGCTCTGTACGCCAATGATGGTCACAGCTCTGTACACCAATGATGGTCACAGCTCTGTACACCAATGATGGTCACAGCTCTGTACGCCAATGATGGTCACAGCTCTGTATGCCAATGATGGTCACAGCTCTGTATGCCAATGATGGTCACAGCTCTGTACGCCAATGATGGTCACAGCTCTGTACACCAATGATGGTCACAGCTCTGTATGCCAATGATGGTCACAGCTCTGTATGTCATGGATGGTCACATCCCTGTATGTCATGGATGGTCACAGCTCTGTATGTCAATGATGGTCACAGGTCCAGGCCTTCAACTGGTCTCCAGTGGAAATATAGGACAAAATATAGGACTCTTTTCTTAAAAATACAGGACAGATATAGGACATTTTACTGAAAATATAGGACAAATATAGGACAATCTTCAACTTGGCATTAGTTGCACATTAGCAGATTACCTACCTGAAAGAAACAAAGAAGTAATGGTACAAGCCTTTCTCTGATAACCCACCATATTCATCATGAAAGACTTCATACAGTCAGCATCGTCTGAGGATGCCATGATGGGAAATCAGAGCAAGGCTGTGTGACATTAGTGAAGTCAACAAACATCTGGAAATATACTCATGAAAACCAAGTACAGGGGTAATCCTGATTAACAATTCTCAAAAATGGATTTCTGGGAAAATTTTCAAATTGAGTTTTCCTACGAAAAATTCAGTTTTGTCATTTTTCTGATAAAATATTAAGTTTAACCCTGGTGTTGTTGTTGTTCACGATCGCTACAGGCATTTGGAAAAGCTGACCTATCTCTCTTTAAGCACTCGTTGATTGGACCACTGTTGGTGTCCTATCCAATAAGTTCTACCTTTATGGAAATTTAGTTTGGAATATCTTGTTAACAAAGAATTTGAACACAGCAATTGGAATGTAGAATAACAATTTTATAGCCATTTTCCCAGTCCAAATCGGTTATGGACTGAGATCCAGCCTGAACAAAATAAATATATCCCTTAGGTTTGATGAACAAAGGGCCATAACTCTTGAAAATATAACCGAAAGCAGAGTAACTTCACGCTGCACAACTATGGGGCATTGACCAAATATCATGCAAATTCCATACTTGTCCATATAAAATTAACCGAGATCCAGCCCGGACAAGTAATCCCAATTCACAAAGATTTCAAGAACAAAGGGCCATAACTCTTGAAACTATACGTGAAACGCAGAGAAACTTCACGCTGCACAACTACAGGGCACTGACCACATATCCTGCAAATTCCATACTGTTCCATACAATATTAACCGAGATCCAGCCCGGACAAGTCCCAATTCACAAAGACTTGAGGAACAAAGGGCCATAACTCTTGAAAATATATGCGAAACACGGAGAAACTTTCCGCTGCTCAACTATAGGGCACTGACCACACATCCTGCAAATTTCAAAATTGTCCATACAATATTAACCAAGACCCAGCCCGGACAAGTCCCAATTCACGGAGATTTCAGGAACAAAGGGTCATAACTCTTGAAAATATACGCGAAATGGGGAGAAACTTTCCGCTGCACAACTGTGGGGCATTGACCACATATCATGCAAATTTTGTATTTGTCCATACAATATCAGCCCAGACAAGTCCCATTCACAGAGATTTCAGAAAAAGGACCATAACTCTTGAAAATTATACCGGCACTGGCCACATTCCATGCAAATTTCAATCCTGTCCATCAAATATTAACCGAGATATTGCGCGGACAAGAAATTCGGACGGACGGACGGACAGACAGATGGATGGACAGACAATTCCACAATTTATTTTTGGACTGTGTGTGTGAATTTTTTGGGGAAGTGGGGGGTGGGGAAAAGGCTTTGCATGTCCTTTTGTTGTAAGTTCCTCTGTCCAACACTCTTAGAAATTGCATAATAAAACCACACTGGTGGTTCCAAAGAATGGAGAAATAAAGTGCATACAATACAGCAGCTTCAATATCTATTCTTTAGTTACATGTAGTTTAGTGTGCATCTGATCATAATTACAATATCGATGAAAAACTTGAATATATTGTTTGAAATATTGAGTTTCATATCTTTTACTATGAAAAAGTCTGAAATATTGAGTTTCGTGTCTTTAACCTATGGAAATTAAAGTCTGAAATACTGAGTTAAAATTGACTGCCGCTGGTGCGCAAAAAATTTGAGTTTATCTCTTTTCGAAAATTGAGTATATTATAAAATTTGGGCTAGAATAGAGAAGTAATATAATAATTTGAAAGAGACTCAGTGCAAAAATATAGGAAATATAGGACATTTTTCAGAAATATAGGAAAATATAGGACAAAAAAAAAATATAGGACTCATAGGACATATAGGACATAATTGAAGGCCTGCAAGTCTGTATGTCATGGATGGTCACAGCTCTGTATGTCATGGATGGTCACAGCTCCGTATGCCAATGATGGGCACAGCTCTGTATGTCAATGGTGGCCACAGCTCTGTATGTCAATGATGGCCAAAGCTCTGTATGTCATGGATGGTCACAGCTCTGTATGCCAATGATGGGCACAGCTCTGTATGTCAATGGTGGTCACAGCTCTGTATATGTCAATGATGGTCACAGCTCTGCATGCCAATGATGGTCACAGCTCTGTATGCCAATGATGGTCACAGCTCTGTATGTCAATGATGGCCAAAGCTCTGTATGTCAATGATGGTCACAGCTCTGTATGTCAATGATGGTCACAGCTTTGTATGTCAATGATGGCCAAAGCTCTGTATGTCAATGATGGTCACAGCTCTGTATGTCAATGATGGTCACAGCTCTGTATGCCAATGATGGTCACAGGTCTGTATGTCATGGATGGTCACAGCTCTGTATGTCAATGATGGTCACAGCTCTGTATGCCAATGATGGTCACAGCTCTGTATGCCAATGATGGCCAAAGCTCTGTATGGCAATGATGATAACAGCTTTGTATGTCATGGATGGTCACAGGTCTGTATGTCAATGATGGTCACAGCTCTGTATGTCATGGATGGTCACAGCTCTGTATGTCATGGATGGTCACAGGTCTGTATGTCAATGATGGTCACAGCTCTGTATGTCATGGATGGTCACAGCTCTGTATGTCCATGATGGTCACAGCTCTGTATGTCAATGATGGTCTTGAATATGGAATAGGTCTTTGGATTATGGACGCGGATATTCTCTAATGGATGACGGCTGGATTATGAATGACGGACTAGACGCTTGTAATGGATGGCCACAGCTCTGTATGTCAATGATGATAACAGCTTTGTATGTCATGGATGGTCACAGGTCTGTATGTCAATGATGATCACAGCTCTGTATGCCAATGATGGTCACAGCTCTGTATGTCAATGATGGTCACAGCTCTGTATGTCATAGATGCTCACAGCTCTGTATGTCATAGATGATCACTGCTCTGTATGTCAATGATGGTCACAGCTCTGTATGTCAATGATGGTCACAGCTCTGTATATCAATGATGGTCAGAGCTCTGTATGCCAATGATGGGCACAGCTCTGTATGTCAATGGTGGCCATAGCTCTGTATGTCAATGATGGTCACAGCTCTGTATGTCAATTATGTTCACAGCTCTGTATGCCATGGATGGTCACAGGTCTGTATGTCAATGATGGCCACAGCTCTGTATGTCAATGATGGTCACAGCTCTGTATGCCAATGATGGTCACAGCTCTGTATGTCAATGATGGTCACAGCTCTGTATGTCAATGATGGCCACAGCTCTGTATGTCAATGATGGTCACAGCTCTGTATGTCAATGATGGTCACAGCTCTGTATGTCAATGATGGCCACAGCTCTGTATGTCAATGATGGTCACAGCTCTGTATGTCAATGATGGCCACAGCTCTGTATGTCAATGATGGTCACAGCTCTGTATGTCAATGATGGCCACAGCTCTGTATGTCAATGATGGTCACAGCTCTGTATGCCAATGATGGTCACAGCTCTGTATGCCAATGGTGGTCACAGCTCTGTATGTCATGGATGGTCACAGCTCTGTATGCCAATGATGGTCACAGCTCTGTATGTCAATGATGGTCACAGCTCTGTATGTCATATGATGGTCACATCAATGGTCACAGGTTACCAATTACCAATATACGAAACAGCTCACCAATTACCAATATACGAGTTGTCAGAGCATTTCCATCATAGCTCTCTAGATTTGTATCTAATACCGCTTATGCCGGTGCTAGGGGCCGTGTTGTCATATCATCCAAGTTGCCACATGAACAGGTACAATAAAAGCGTACCTGAGATACAACACATATCACGAATCGTTAGATTCTTGGTATGTGCTTTAGAATAGGTTAACCGAAAGACTATACTGTGAAGTCATGTGACTGTCAGTATGTCGGCACCTCTTCCCACTTCCCTTATATGTGTTGTAATTTTTACCTGTATATGGCGAGATTCTGCTGGTGGACGATTTGTCACCGCGGCCCGCCCCCTGTACAGACCTTTGGTCTTTGATATATGTTGGCATTTGTGGGAAGTTGATGTTGATGCTGGGTCGACATCGGGCCTTGCAGACTAGTCTTTTGTGTTAAAAGGCTGCCATTTTCATCTGACGACGATACAGCTCACCAATCACCAGTGTACGAGTTGTCACAGCGAAACAGCTCACCAATTACCAATATATATGAGTTGTCAGAGCATTTCCATCATAGCTCTAGATTTGTATCTAATACCGCTTATGCCGGTGCTAGGGGCTGTGTGGTCATATCATCCAAGTTGCCACATGAACAGGTACAATAAAAGCGTACCTGAGATACAACACATATCAAGAATCGTTAGATTCTTGGTATATGTGCTTTAGAATAGGTTAACCAGAAGACTATGCTGTGAGGTCATGTGGCTCAGTCAGTATGTCGGCACCTCTTCCCACTTCCCTTATATGTGTTGTAACAGATGCTCACAGCTCTGTATGTCAATGATGGTCACAGCTCTGTATGCCAATGATGGTCACAGGTCTGTATGCCAATGATGGTCACAGCTCTGTAAGTCATAGATGCGCACAGCTCTGTATGTCAATGATGGTCACAGCTCTGTATGTCAATGATGGTCACAGCTCTGTATGTCAATGATGGGCACAGCTCTGTATGTCAGTGATGGGCACAGCTCTGTATGTCAATGATGGTCACAGCTCTGTATGTCATAGATGTGCACAGCTCTGTATGTCATAGATGGTCACAGCTCTGTATGTCAATGATGGTCACAGCTCTGTATGTCAATGATGGTCACAGCTCTGTATGTCAATGATGGTCACAGCTCTGTATGTCATAGATGTGCACAGCTCTGTATGTCATAGATGGTCACAGCTCTGTATGTCAATGATGGTCACAGCTCTGTATGTCAATGATGGTCACAGCTCTGTATGTCAATGATGGTGACAGCTCTGTATGTCATAGATGTGCACAGCTCTGTATGTCATAGATGGTCACAGCTCTGTATGTCATAGATGATCACAGCTCTGTATGTCAATGATGGTCACAGCTCTGTATGTCAATGATGGTCACAGCTCTGTATGTCATAGATGTGCACAGCTCTGTATGTCATAGATGGTCACAACTCTGTATGTCAATGATGGTCACAGCTCTGTATGCCAATGATGAGCACAGCTCTGTATGTCAATGATGGCCACAGCTCTGTATGTCAATGATGGTGACAGCTCTGTATGCCAATGATGGTCACAGGTCTGTATGTCATGGATGGTCACAGCTCTGTATGTCAATGATGGTCACAGCTCTGTATGCCAATGATGGTCACAGCTCTGTATGCCAATGATGGCCAAAGCTCTGTATGGCAATGATGATAACAGCTTTGTATGTCATGGATGGTCACAACTCTGTATGTCAATGATGGTCACAGCTCTGTATGCCAATGATGAGCACAGCTCTGTATGTCAATGATGGCCACAGCTCTGTATGTCAATGATGGTGACAGCTCTGTATGTCATAGATGGTCACAGCTCTGTATATGTCAATGATGATCATAGCTCTGTATGCCAATGATGGCCACAGCTCTGTATGTCAATGATGGTCACAGCTCAGATGGATGGTCACAGCTCTGTATGTCATAGATGGTCACAGCTCTGTATGTCAATGATGATCACCGCTCTGTATGTCAATGATGGTCACAGCTCTGCATGTCATAGATGGTCACAGCTCTGTATGTCATGGATGGTCACAGCTCTGTAAGTCAATGATGGTCACAGCTCTGTATGTCATAGATGGTCACAGCTCTGTATGTCATTGATGGTCACAGCTCTGTATGTCATAGATGGTCACAGCTCTGAATACCATATGTTATGGACAGTTACAGCCCTGAATATTAGGCATGGTCAAAGCTCTGAATGACATCAGTCGTCGCTATGCAGCTCTGCAGCTTGAAAATATCCAAGGGTCGGACATTCTCAGTTCAACATCTGCTGTAATGTGATTATCAGTGGTCCAGTTCTACAGCTGCAAGCACTCCCCCTGATGAACCCTAATGAACTCTTATGAGTCACTTTATTGATCGAATGAATCAAGGTTTGAGATTTACGTGAAGATGTGAAGATAAATTTCACTCAGCTGATGGCAACACTTGGAATAATTGGTTCTCACCTTCATAAATAGGGCTTTAGCCTCTGGTTTTTCCTTCATGATCTTTTCAACTGCTTGTTGTCCTTTCTCTTCTGAACGACATGCCAGTATCACCTCATAACCATCAGCACATAAACATCGTGCAACCCCAAACCCAAGGCCACAGTTGGCTCCAGTTACTATAGCGACCGTAGCGCTCATCTTTACCCCTGTATTGACCTTCAATGGACAGTGGCTTTAAAGATGTTCTCCTGCAAGAAACAATATAAACAGGCAAATCTGAAAGATTTTCCAGTTCAGAATGTTTGTCTAGTCTGAGCTTCCTCTAAACTTTCGACATCAATGATGGCTAATCTAGGGAGAGAGAGAGAATTAAGATTTATTATCGCGTTCAGCAATATTTCAGCTATGCAGTGACAAAAAAACAAAACTCTAGTACTCAAGTCAATAAAGTAATCCAACGCATTAAAACATAAATAACTTAATGACCATTATAGCTGAATGGTTGGAAGAAGCTCAAATGTTTGACCATGTTCTGTACAGAAACGGATAGTGTCAGTCTTTGTACAATGATGGGCAATTCAAAGACATAAGAACAAAACAGAAAATATGATTGGAGAATTTTTTTCAATATTATCTCAGTTTTTCATAGCAGACAACATTCAAAACTGAGGTAAATATTTTCCCCTAGCTTAAAACCTAGAATTTTCTTGATTGACATGGATCAGCCAGGTTTTTCACATAGCATCGCATGTTTTTAATGCCATAAATCAGCCATATAACAACACAGGTCGCAAATGGCTTTGTTGTTACCGGCTCTTACCATAACATTTCGCTAAAAATGGAATAATTAAACTTCAAACTTTTTTTGCTGGTGTAAGCCTTCACCAAATCTTTTAACAAGAAATGTCTTATATCATTTTCTTGTTTTTCTTGTTTGGGTTAGAGAACCAAATAGTTACTAAGCAAAATGGATTGTCACATTTTTCTAATTTGGAATTTTGATGATGGGTTTTTACACATGGAAGTGTGACTATGTCACAGGGCCTACAAAGTAGGGTGGTCACCTAAGTGGGTCAAATTTTCATCAAAGGTATGTCAGCCTAAGGATGGTGTATGGCACCCAAGTGTTGAGGCTATTTTAGCCACCTTATAGATGGTGTAGGGGGCCCAAATGTGGTGGATATTCAGTCATCTTATGGATGGTGTAGGGTACCCAAATGTGGTGGACATTCAGCCATCTTTAAGATTGTGTAGGGGCCCCAAATGTGGTAAATATTCAGCCATCATCAGGATGGTGAAGGGGCCCCAAATGTGGTGGATATTCAGCCATCTTAATGATGATGTAGGGGACCCAAATGTGTTGGATATTCAGTCATCCTATGGACGATGACGTGTATGGGACCCAAGTGTGGAAGATATTTTAGCCATATTATGGATGATGTGGAGAATATTCAGTCACCTTTTTGTGTAGGGGACCGGTCACCCAAATGTCTTATGATGTAGGGGACCCAAATGTACCTGGCTATTCAGCCATATTATGGATGGTATTTTCATCAAAAGTAGGCCAGCTCAGAAGTTGCTGGTAACAGTCCCCTAATGCACATTCATGCCAAAAATCAAGGTTCTAAAGTCAATGGTTCTCCTTATTTTGCCTGAGAAAGGATTCAGATTGATTAAATCACTCATCGTAGGAAAATGGTCCCGAATTTTATACGGGTCAGACTGGCTAATAAAAAGGATTGACTTTTATTCCATTTAGAGGAAGTGGAACATTGTGGTTAGCCTTGATGAGAAAAAAGCCAATTGCAACTTGTGCAGGTATATAACAGATGAATGGTGTTAATACGGGACTGATATACCGGCAATTGTTTGAAAGTTGTGTAAGGCTGGTTAAAATAAATTTCCTGTGTACATGTAGCAACATTTTTTAAATCTGGCAAATTTAAAAAAAATATTTTTATTATTATTATTTGATCAAGCGAAGAATTCCTGTTGTGATATACGTGGGGGCTAACAGCACATTTTGACTGAGTGATACACTATTTCTTTGAATACTGGTTCAAATATGAATGCGGACTGCCAATTGGTCTGCTATTTGCTTCATGGCAGCCTTTGGTCACTGGGCTTACCAACAATATACAGAATCCAGAATGCCAAACAATAACAACCCATATTGTGTTTAAATAAGTTTTGCGTTTCCTTGGATGCATTTTTAATAGTTTAATTAAATAATTAGTTACTTCTGTAAATGGTTATGGTGAAAAAAAAAATCTGTGATAATCGCCCATTCTTCATGGTGAATGCACGAAGCCCCTTGGTCTTTTTTATCGAGTGATCTGATTTTTCCGTTTCTGTCATGGACGGGGAATTTCGGAACTGGCTTATATCACCACCAAGTTTAAATAAACTACCACTGACAGTCACACGGGAATATGTCGACAATATGATTATCTTCTTGCCAAATATACAGCCACTTGTTAGCAACTATGCATCATTGATGCATAGTTGGACTGCCACCAAGAACCATTGTAATATACACCGATGGATCCTGTCTCCGTAACTCAGGCCCCTGCGGCGCCGGAGCTATGCTTGAAGTACCAGGAGAGAGCAACAACATCAGCCTCCAAGTTCCTGTTTTCGCTAGGGGGTCTATCTTGCTCGGCGAGTTGGTGGCAATCAAGGCAGCTCTCAAGAAGTGTATTGACATCTGCTCCAGAGACACCATAGAGCGCATTGTCCTG
>JAVTVY010040542.1:0-19646 GCA_036873755.1 Hanleya hanleyi | reverse complement strand
AGCGAAACGGTGAAATTTTTGGAAAAAGCTCACCGAGGCCTGGGTAGGCCCATAGGCTGGCTATGGGGTATGGGTCCAACCTGGGAAATTCACACATGTTCATTGTGATATGGGTTGTTTGGTCTTGTTTTTCACGTCTCGTCATTTAGAACACGATGGGAAGGGTTTCGAAGCGAAACGGTGAAATTTTTGGAAAAAGTTCACCGAGGCCTGGGTAGGCCCATAGGCCTATACTGCATGGCTATGGAGGTATAGGTCCATACAGGGTGAACGTTTTGGGGTCTAGGTGAGCCCCTTATGATCCTATGGTGTCGTATGAGATCTTATTTTGAAGCTCCCGTGGAGTTTGTAATGTATCGACTAATGGTTCGTCCGTGTGCAATAGTCTGCGCATGCGCAGTCTGGCCGTAGTATAGAAAGCAGGCATGTTGGGGGGTATGTGGGGGGGGTGTTTGGGGTAGAGATGGACCACTATGGGTCCAAATGGGTTGTGGGAGGTGTCAAAGTGAAGCTTGTGTGGGGTAGAGTCAGAATGGCGTGTTTTTAAGTGCAAGTCGCGTCAATCTGCGCATGCGCAGTTGGGTGTAGTAAGTAAAGTGGCCATTTTGGGGGTGCGTGGAGGTGTGTTTGGGGTAGAGAGGGACCATCCTTGGTCCGATTGTGTCGTGGGATGTGTTATCTTGTAGCTCTCGGGGTGTACATCCCGATTTAAGGGATGTTCACGTCATCTGTGACGTCATCAGTAGGAGTAGTAGCGAAAGCGGGCATTTTGGGGCAGTGAAGGAAGGCATTTGGTGTAGGGATGGACCATCCATATCTGTCACATTATACCACATCTTTGTTGTGTTATACCACATCTGTCCTGCATTATACCATATATGTCCTGTATTATACCATACCTGTCCTATGTTATACAATATCTGTCCTGTATTATACCAAATCTGTCCTGTATTGTACCATATGTGTTCTCTATTATACCATATATGTCCTGTATTATACCAAATCTGCCCTGTATTATACAGTATCTGTCCTGTATTATGCCAAATATGTGCTGTATTATACCAAATCTGTGCTGTATTATACAATATCTGTCCTGTGTTATACCATATCTGTGCTGTATTATACAATATCTGTCCTGCATTATACAATATCTGTCCAGTATTCTGCAATATATGTTCTGTGTTATACCAAATCTGTCTTGTATTATACAGTATCTGTCCTGTATTGTACCATATATGTGCTGTATTATACCATATCTGCTCTGTATTATACAATATTTCTCCTCTATTATACCATATCTGTGCTGCATTATACCATATCTGTCCTGTATTGTACCATATATGTCCTGTATTATATCAAATCTGTGCTGTATTATACAATATTTGCCCTCTATTATACCATATCTGTGCTGTATTATGCCATATCTGTCCTGAATTATACCATATCTGTGCTGTATTATGCAATATCTGTCCTGTGTTATACAATATCTGTCCTGTATTATACCAAATCTGTCCTGTTTTGTACCATGTTTGTCCTGTATTATACAATATATGTTCTGTATTATACCAAATCTGTGCTGCATTATACAGTATCTGTCCTGTATTATACCAAATCTGTGCTGTATTATACAATATATGTTCTGTATTATACCAAATATGTCCTGTATTATACAGTATATGTCCTGTATTATACCAAATCTGTGCTGTATTATATCATATCTGTCCTGTATTGTACCATATATGTCCTGTATTATACAATATATGTTCTGTATTTTACAATCGGATAGCCGTTGTCGTGAATAACAACAAGTTCAACAATGTTCATACAGTTTATTATCCCCAATGTTACATCATACCCAGGCTGGGGGAGCCGCCCTGGGCATGTTTAGTTTGTTCACAGCAAAACAAATTGAAATATCAAACACCATGTTTTATTATTTAACGAACCGTCACATTAGGTATACAAGTGTTTACTGAGCTCAAGTCAACGATCAGCATGTAGACATATAGAGTATGTACGGCATGTTATGGTATTCATCAGTGCACGGGTGACGCATTCAACCGATGGAGTGGTCGGTCAGCTTGATAACGAAAAACGTAACATTGGTCACCCTCTCCACTGTCCACTTGGTGTTGGGGCGTTGTCGTTGGGCCCATTCCAAGGGATCCACGGTGTCCAGTTTCTCCAGCATCGTCTCTAGCGACACCCGGTTAATGATGGTAAACGGTTGGTCAAATACCTGGATGTTCCTGCTCGGATAAAAGTATCGGACTTGGACTGTCTCCTTATGCTGCAGCACATAACCAAACGCCAGATTCAATCTGAAGGCCGTAGTTTGGTCGTTGAAGATGGCTTCCACGTAGCTACGTAGACGGGCGAGGTCGGTCAGTCGAAAATTGTAGATATCTTGAATAGGGCGATGACGGTTGAAACATTGCCGTATCATGGACCAATGGCGCCGATAGATGTCACTCACTGGATGGGCGTCCTGTAACAGATCGCTAGGAACATTTATGGGCTCGTCCAGAAAATGTTCGATGTTGTCAGGCGTATGACTAGAAACCGTAACGGTGGGGTCCGGCTGGATACCCAGGCTCTTCTGAACTGTGGGTATAGGCGGGCTCTCCGTCATTGCATCACCAGTGGCGTTCGTCTCCCCGGGCTCATCTTCACTGGGTCTGACCTTCCGCGGCTCCTCTTCAGTAGAAAGTTGTCGCCCAAACCGTAGAGACGGGGCATGAATCAAACGCTGATGGCGTCTTAACTGACTGCGTCGTTTGAAGAGTTGACCACAATCCTTACAGTGTTCCGTCGCGCCCTCGTGGAATGAGCGTTCGTGGCGCAGTAAATGATCCTTCCGATTAAATGACCGTGTGCAGGTTATACAAGTATACCGTGCATCGTTGTGGGTGGAGGCCTTGTGGCGGTGCAAGTCGTGCAGACGAGTAAACTGCTTCTGGGAAGTTGTGCAAGTGAACATCTTGGTGGTTGACAGAGTGTCTGATGAAACAGCCAGGCCGCTTCCCTTTTATAGAACGCTAGCTGGTGATCTATTTTTAGCACACTCAGTTCAACTATCCCCAAGTCGAGGGCCGAGCCGTGACATCTTCGGTAACCTCCGTGTCTCTTCGGGCACCTCCGTGACATCTTCGGTCACCTTCGTGTCTCTTCGGTCACCGCCGTAACTACCCGGCTGTTCCCGTGTAAACCCGGATGGATCTCCGTGTCTCTTCGATGACCTCCGTGACATCTTCGGTCACCTCCGTGTCTCTTCAGTCACCGAAGAGACACGGAGATCCATCCGGGTTTACACGGGAACAGCCGGGTAGTTACGGAGATGACCGAAGAGACACGGAGGTGACCGAAGATGTACCAAAAATAGATCACCAGTTAGCGTGCTATAAAAGGGAAGCGGCCTGGCCGTTTCATCAGACACTCTGTCAACCACCAAGATGTTCACATGCACAACTTGCCAGAAGCAGTTTACTCGTCTGCACGGCTTGCACCGCCACAAGGCCTCCACCCACAACGATGCACGGTATACTTGTATAACCTGCGCACGGTCATTTAATCGGAAGGATCCTTTACTGCGCCACGAACGCTCATTCCACGAGGGCGCGACGGAACACTGTAAGGATTGTGGTCAACTCTTCAAACGACGCAGTCAGTTAAGACGCCATCAGCGTTTGATTCATGCCCCGTCTCTACGGTTTGGGCGACAACTTTCTACTGAAGAGGAGCCGCGGAAGGTCAGGCCCAGTGAAGATGAGCCCGGGGAGACGAACGCCACTGGTGATGCAATGACGGAGAGCCCGCCTATACCCACAGTTCAGAAGAGCCTGGATATCCAGCCGGACCCCACCGTTACGGTTTCGAGTCATACGCCTGACAACATCGAACATTTCCTGTTCCTAGCGATCTGTTACAGGACGCCCATCCAGTGAGTGACATCTATCGGCGCCATTGGTCCATGATACGGCAATGTTTCAACCGTCATCGCCCTATTCAAGATATCTACAATTTCCGACTGACCGACCTCGCCCGTCTACGTAGCTACGTGGAAGCCATCTTCAACGACCAAACTACGGCCTTCAGATTGAATCTGGCGTTTGGTTATGTGCTGCAGCATAAGGAGACAGTCCAAGTCCGATACTTTTATCCGAGCAGGAACATCCAGGTATTTGACCAACCGTTTACCATCATTAACCGGGTGTCGCTAGAGACGATGCTGGAGAAACTGGACACCGTGGATCCCTTGGAATGGGCCCAACGACAACGCCCCAACACCAAGTGGACAGTGGAGAGGGTGACCAATGTTACCTTTTTCGTTACCAAGCTGACCGACCACCCCATCGGCTGAATGCTTCACCCATGCACTGATGAATACCATAACATGCCGTACATACTCTATATGTCTACATGCTGATCGTTGACTTGAGCTCAGTAAACACTTGTATACCTAATGTGACGGTTCGTTAAATAATAAAACATGGTGTTTGATATTTCAATTTGTTTTGCTGTGAACATACTAAACATGCCCAGGGCGGCTCCCCCAGCCTGGGTATGATGTAACATTGGGGATAATAAACTGTATGAACATTGCTG
The DNA here is from genome assembly GCA_036873755.1 of Hanleya hanleyi. Taxonomy (NCBI): domain Eukaryota; kingdom Metazoa; phylum Mollusca; class Polyplacophora; order Lepidopleurida; family Hanleyidae; genus Hanleya; species Hanleya hanleyi. The sequence continues at coordinate 15,041 of JAVTVY010040542.1, read as the reverse complement.
AACTTGTTGTTATTCACGACAACGGCTATCCGATTGTAAAATACAGAACATATATTGTATAATACAGGACATATATGGTACAATACAGGACAGATATGGTATAATACAGCACAGATTTGGTATAATACAGGACATATACGGTATAATACAGGACAGATTTGGTATAATACAGAACATATATTGTATAATACAGCACAGATTTGGTATAATACAGGACAGATACTGTATAATACAGCACAGATTTGGTATAATACAGAACATATATTGTATAATACAGGACAAATATGGTACCAAACAGGACAGATTTGGTATAATACAGGACAGATATTGTATAACACAGGACAGATATTTTAATACAGCACAGATATGGTATAATTCAGGACAGATATGGTATAATACAGCACAGATATGGTATAATAGAGGGCAAATATTGTATAATACAGCGCAGATTTGGTATAATACAGGACATATATGGTACAATACAGGACAGATATGGTATAATGCAGCACAGATATGGTGTAATAGAGGAGAAATATTGTATAATACAGAGCAGATAGGGTATAATACAGGACATATATGGTACAATACAGGACATATATGGTACAATACAGGACAGATACTGTATAATACAGGACAGATTTGGTATAATACAGAACATATCTTGCAGAATACAGGACAGATATTGTATAATACAGGACAAATATTGTATAATACAGCACAGATATAGTATAACACAGGACAGATATTGTATAATACAGCACAGATTTGGTATAATAGAGCACAGATTTGGTATAATACAGGACAGATACTGTATAATACAGGGCAGATTTGGTATAATACAGGACATATATGGTATAGTAGAGAACAAATATGGTACAATACAGGACAGATTTGGTATAATACAGGACAGATATTGTATAACATAGGACAGGTATGGTATAATACAGGACATATATGGTATAATGCAGGACAGATGTGGTATAACACAACAAAGATGTGGTATAATGTGTGACAGATATGGATGGTCCATCTCTACACCAAATACCTTCCTTCACTGCCCCAAAATGCCCAATTTCGCTACTACTCCTACTGATGACGTCGCCGATGACGTCACAGATGACGTGAACATCCCTCAAATCGGGATGCACACCCCGAGAGCTACAAGATAACACCTCCCACGACACAATCGGACCAAGGATTGTCCCTCTCTACCTCAAACACACCTCTACGCACCCCCAAAATGGCCACTGTACTTACTACACCCAACTGCGCATGCGCAGTCTCTACCCCACCACCACCACCACCACCACGTGACACACTCCCGACCTCAGCACCGCTCCAACAGCTGCCATTACCAGGGATACCACCCACAGCCCCACAGTGGGTCGAAGACGAAGTGCTGAAGAGTGTACCTGCATCGTTCAAGAAACAAGCTGGCCTAGTATTACAACGGATGAAACAGAATCCTAACATGACTTGGAATGATAAAGGCGAATTCCTGGTACAGAATCAGGTGGTCCCCGGGACCCACATGACGGATTTAGTGAACGACCTGATGCGTCAACGCAGGTCGCACACGGATCCTCGAGGATGGGAGGTATCATTCTGTGAAGTCATGTGACGCAGTCAGTATGTCGGCACCTCTTCCCACTTCCCTTATATGTGTTGTAATTCGCTCAAGGCTTGAAAGACATGCATGTACCACAGGAATTGGTGGGGAACCCCCACCGCTGGGCCTTTATGCAGCGGACCCAGCAATCGCCGAGTGGCCCACTACCTTCTTGGGAAGCCGAATGGGAACCGGAGTCACCCCCCAAAACACCACCACCACAACGGGCACCTTCTTTTCAGACCTTTAAAAAACCATCCTCGATCAGGACACCCCACATCTCCAGAGCCGTGACACGTAGCAAGTCACCGCGACGAACACGACGCCGGACACAACCGCCCAAGGCCTGGAACACCTATTAAAACCAACAGCAGCAGCAGGACAGCTCAGTCGCCATGTTTTACCTCACCCTACCCAGTAACAATTCGCTGGATGTGTTTCCTGACAACACCGTGGCCAAGTACGTCACCCAGTTACCGCAACCGTTGCATTTACCTGGACGATGGGAATGCGGCCTCGTGGATATCCAATACCCTTACTCGTGGTACAACGTGCGAGCCAATGAAGTGTGGTACGAGGTCACCTACGAAGGCAAAAACATCCGACTCACCCTCCCCGAAGGCCAATACGATACCCCCAAGGAGTTCATGGGTGGGCTGACAAGACTGTTGCATTATAAGGCTCTACGGAAGGTCACGAATACTTCAAAACCCATCAAATCCTTTCCCTTCAAGAATCACGTGGACTTCGATTACAACGCACACAACGGCAAGGCACAGATCCTCCTCGCCGCCAACGTGAGTGTCGTACTGAGTCCTATCCTACAGCAAATGTTGGGTCTCGCTCACGCGACCTACACGGGTCCATCCGAGGACCATGGCCAGACCCCGATGGATATGAAGTCGGGTATGTACGGACTCTATGTCTACTCGGACGTGGTGTATGTACGGACTCTATGTCTACTCGGACGTGGTCGACAACCACATCGTGGGCGATATCAACACACCTCTGTTACGGGTGGTGCCCATTAAAAAGACGTATGGAGATCAAGTCACCCACAGTTTCACTCACATGCTCTACCTACCCGTACGACAAACCGACATCAACACTATCACGGTGGATATAAGAGATGACACCGGACGACCGGTGGCATTCGAACGAGGAAAAGTGGTGCTGACACTTCATTTTCGACAAGCACGTGCTCCCCACTTATAATGAAGGTCCCTTACGAGTGCGATGCACGAAGCTATATGGACTATTATGCCCAACAGGCCGGCGGTAGTCTTCCGGTCTTTAGTGGTGCACGCATGTAACGAGGACATGGGCTAGGGAGCATACTCGGGAGCATCGTCAAAACGTTCCTGCCCTTGGTGACGCGTGGGGTGAAAGCGATCGGCAAACAAGCGGTACGCAGTGGACTGCAAGTCGCCGGTGATGTCTTGGGGGGTACGGCACCCAAAGAAGCCTTGAAACGTCGGGCCAAAGAAGCGGGAGGCGTCTTGGTGGCCAAAGCACAACGCACCGTAGGGAATAAAAGAGCTGCCCCACCGAGACCACGCACCAGTCGACGACCGACCCAGCGACGAGGCGCATCGAAGAACCAGAATATCTTTTCTTAGCCATGTCCTTGATCCACGCAGAGTCCTGTCCCTCCACCAACAGTGAATTTGATTTGTGGACCGTGCCGCCCACACAGACCAGTGCCGAACAAGGATTATGGGTGGAGCATCTCCCACTCTCCAGCATCAACGAAACAGGGCCCATCGAGTTCACCATCAGTAATGCGGATACGGCCTATGTGGATTTAGCCCATACGTACTTGTATGTGAAAGCCAAGGTCGTCAATGGGGATGGCTCCAGAATCATCCAAGCTGCAACGGTGGGCCCGACGAATCTCTGGCTGCACTCGATGTTTCAACAGGTGGATATATTTCTCAGCGACAAACTCATCAGTGACTCGACCAACACGTACCCCTATCGGGCCTACATCGAGACGCTCTTGTCGCATGGACGAGAGGCTAAAAAATCTCAACTGACAGCCGCTTTATTCTACCAGGACACAGCCGAGCACATGGACACGGTGGACAATGAAGGATATAACAAACGGAAGGCTTTCACTGCGAACGGCGCCTCGGTGGATCTCATGGGTCGACTACACGCAGACATGTTCATGCAAGACCGGTACCTCTTGAACAAAATCCCCATCAAAATCCGACTGATACGGGCGCCTCCGACCTTCGCCTTGATGGCCACTAACGTAGACGGGCATGCAGCTGACTATAAGATTGTCATCCAAGACGCAGTCCTGTATGTCCGAAAAGTGAAACCGAATCCAGCCGTTCAATTGGGACACATGAAAGCCTTGGAAACAAAACCAGCCCAGTACCCTATCCGACGTGTACAAACCAAAGTGTTCTCTGTGCCTGCTGGAAATATGAGCGCCAACAAAGAAAACCTGTTCCTGGGGGAACTACCCAAGCGATTGATCCTGGCCTGTGTGGAAAATACCAGTTTCAGCGGAGCCTACCCAGAGAACCCGTTTGACTTTAAACATTTCGGCATCAATTTTGTGGCCCTGCATGTGGACGGACAACAGGTCCCAGCCACGGCCTTAACACCGAACTTTGGGCGCAGGAATTTCATTCGAGCCTATCAGAGCCTGTTTACAGCCACCGGTCAAATCAACCAGGACGAAGGGAATATGATCAGTCGGGAGAACTACGCGAACGGATACACGTTGTTCTGTTTCGATCTGACCCCCACCTTAGAGAACGACCATCAGCTGGCCCTCGCCAAGCAAGCCAATTTACGGTTGAAAATCCACTTTGCACGAGCCCTCGGGACCACCGTCAATGTGATCTGCTACGCCGAGTTTGACAACATCATTCAAGTAGACAAGGCGCGCAACGTCCTGTGTGACTTCTCCACCTAACATGGATACAGACCAGATAACCACCGTGCTGGAGAATGACCCAGGGACACGTATGGTCTTTCAAGGGGTGTTCGCCCGAGATGTGTTCCCATTAGACCGTATGTATCCTGCTGCTTAAGCGGGCACTTCCGGAGAACCCGCGCGCGCGCGCGCGCTGCGGCCGGAGTAACCCGCGCGCGCGCTGCGGCCGGGGCGGGCCGGGCCGGGCCGGCAAAACCCCCCCAGACAGGTCAGTACATGCATTCCTATCATGTTCCCAGGTCACACCCCATTCACACAGACCCTCATGCATACCCGGATGCAGGCGCAGACGTCAGCGAAATTTTGGCGGGAAAACCCCCCACAGACAGGTTGGTACATGTCCTATCATGTTCCCAGGTTACGCCCCATTCACCCAAACCGGAAGTGACGTCATACCCCTAATGTTACATGCACCCATCCATGACTGGATGCCCCTTTACTAATGCTTCCCTTTGATACCTCACTCGACTCCATCGGACCATTCGTGGCCCACCTAGACCGCAAAAACGTCTATTTCCACAAACGTTTCTCACAATTTCCTGTCTGCGCATGCGCAGAATGTGGACAACGGCCGAGCCACTACTCCAGGCGGTTGCTCACATAGGCTTCACATGGATACCGCACTCGACTCCATCGACCCAAAAGTAGCTCGCCTAGGCCCCAGAACGTCTATTTCCATACATTTTCTCTATTGCGCATGCGCAGAATGACGTCAGTTCCACGTCACACCCAGCCCGTCGGATACTCCCTCACGACTGCTTCACATGGATACCTCACTCGATCCCATCGGCCCAATAGGGGCCCACCTAAACCCCAACACGTCTATTTCTATACTACGGCCAGACTGCGCATGCGCAGACTATTGATAACGAACGACACACTAGCCCAGGCGGATGCTGCCTCACGACAGCTTCACACTGATACCTCATACGACACCATAGGATCATTAGGGGCTCACCTAAACCCTAACACGTCTATGTCAACACCCTTTTCCCACAATTCCCTGTCTGCGCATGCGCAGACTGTGGACAACGGCCGAGACCCTAGTCCAATCGGATGCCCCCTCCCCTAGGCTTCACATGGATACCTCACTCAACTCCATCGGCTCATTAGGTGCTCACCTAGATCCCAACACGTCTATTTTCATACCCTTTGTCTATTGCGCATGCGCAGAATTACGATATTTCGACTCCACATCCATCCAGTGGGATGCCCCCTCACATAGGCTTCACATGGATACCTCATACGACTCCATCGACCCACTAGTGGCTCACTTAGATCCCAAAACGTCTATTTTCATACACTTGGTCTACCGCGCATGCGCAGAATGACCATATTCCAACCCCTCATCCACCCAGTGGGATACCCCCTCACATAGGCTTCACATTGATACCTCACTCGACTCCATCGGACCACTAGGGGCTCCCCTAGATCCCAAAACGTCTATTTCCATACCCTTGGTCTACCGCGCATGCGCAGAATGACGATATTTCAACCCCACACCCACCCCATCAGATGCCCCTTCACGAATGCTTCACATTGATACCTCATACAACCCAATCGGTACACTAGGGACCCCTCTCGCCCCTGAAGATTGCCGGAGATTGCCGGAGAATTTGATCACCCACGACATTGTGGGAAAAACCCATACATTAACATTGGAAGTCACTTGGTTGACATGGGACTACGTTCTGTCCGCGGAGGAATACAAAGGTTACAGGTTGCCGGAACTACTTTTGACCTCCACGTGACCTTGAGCTGGTGGCGCCCCCTGGCGCCCCAGAGGTGAACGGCGATGGGGCGTGCCCTATGCCTTTAACCTGGAAAAAAGGGGACCAAGAGTTACATGGGAATCGAAATCACGGCTCCCTACTACTGCTGTGAAATTAGTTGCTCGTGTTAGTCATTCCCCACCAGCTGATTAACAACTCTCAACCTAATCCAAGGTAATATTGCATGACGGAAATAAACCATGTGTATATTTTTTATATATCTTGTTCTGTGATTTTTACCTAACACTGAGAATTAATATCCGATGCAACATTTGCATCGCAATAAAAGTTTGGTTCAAGGTGTCATATTTGATATAATATAAATTCACGCTAAAAGGTATACGAAAAGACGCAAGCCCAATTATAGACGTCAGTCGACGCTGTTTTCCATCACTTGTTGACGATGAGCACTTAAAATATAAAATTGGATTTAAACTTTACAAAACATGGGTTTATTTGTACAAAACAGTTTCTTGTGCAGAATTAAAAAATTGTGGACATCACAAGCGTAACAGCTGCCAGAGATTCACTCATGTGAACGTAACTACCCTTTTGGTAATTTGGTGACGGTTGAGGAAATATCGTCACTAGTACAGATGGCATGCAGGTAGTCGTGTCAAAACATGAAGGACGTTTAACTTACTATATTGTTATTGGAATCAAATTTATTCTGAAGTTAAGCAGCTTGGGTCCGTATGATAATCGAATCAGTTCTGGTTGCAGTTGGAACGAATGATATTCCGTTCGGAAGCGTTCTCTTTAACCCTAACTGGCCTGAGCTTTTTGTGACCTGTCCAGGCCATTGCGTGTGGGGGGGGGGGCGAAATGGCCCCACTAATTATTTTTCTTACTCCTTGAGCTAGGAGGCTGAAACTTACCACACTATACCCTTGGGTCAAGCTCTACCAGAGATGTAAAAACATCTAAGATGGCCGCTTTGATGACGTCATTTTCGAAAACGTCATTTTTTGGTCGATTTTTCTGTCAAATTTTCCGAATTTCTTATTTATGCAATTTCTCCGCGAAAACTGCATGATAAATTAGTAAATATTAATGTCATGTGAAAAAAAAAGTTTTTACCCACAAAAAGCAGAAATTTTAAAGAAATATGACGAAAACATCACTTTTATGGTACCCCACGTGAACGCCATCTTGAATTTACCCATGATTCTCTGCTCAGGGGGGGTATGCAAATAGGCTCAAAATGGCTCCAATATGATAAACTATAAAGTCACGGAGTTTCAGCTCTCTATTTTTTGTCGTTCCGGACATAGCGCAGAAAGTTTGGTAGGGTTAAATAGCCAAATGGATCCAAATAAAACCGTCACCTACTAAGGTTGCCCGCCGGGCTATGCCAGTCACAAGGTTTTACACTATAGTCCATAATCGCAGTATTCACATTCGATCTGGAACGCAGCTTTATGAACTCTGTGCTTCTTGTGATTTCACCTGACAGTATTATCTGAGGTTCGGTTTCATGTACAACAATGGCACAAGAAAACAGGCTTTAAAGAAGTCTCATAGCTTAACGTCACCGCCAGTTACGCTTATATAGTGTGTACTGGGCAAAGATAATATTTCAGAGATGATTTAATGTTGTGATTGGCATTGAACTCAGATATCTTTCTCATCAATTTATACAATGTAAGGGTGGTAGAGTTCGATGGCAACGTGGGTGCAAACCTAACGATGAAAACACTTTGTGGGAGGGGGAGTCAATACCTTCCGATTTGTGACAACATAACCAAGATGAAAATGGCACTAGTGCGCGTCCAGTCGATTATTTCGCGTGGCTCTACCAACAGTCTCGGTCGTCCTGACCACCATTTCTTTCTATATTTACATTGATGGCCATCCGCCAATTTTGGGCAGATTGGTTCTGATTGGTGGATAAGCAGTATATATCATTTGTCAGGAGAAAAGATTCCAAGAAATTCAGGAGTATGAAAACTACTTGCATTTTACCAGTTATCCAATCAGATTATGTGATTGCCACTTCCTGTTTGTCGATTTTGGCCAAGTTAACCAATGAACTGACAGAGATAGTACTTCCGGTAAAATGTTCTAATCTTATTGCGCAAGCCCCCCACTATCTTCTGTTTCCGTCATTGGAACACAGGAATTCTCAAAATAAAAAGAAATACCTGCCACAGAATGTTGGTGAAGAATGAACAGGAATACTGCATTCATCTCACGAGCGACCATAAGGCATTTTTAAATAGCTCTGTATAAATGTACGCACCGCTAATTGAACACGCAGAAAGATCAAAATTGCCTATGAGACTTGTCAAGACGAATGTATTTCCAGGCTCTGTTTCGGTCGATTTCAAATAATTCAATTTTTCTGTTGCTTTGTGTTTAATGTCAGAAGTTCAGGGTCTAATTGAACACAGAAAATCCATTAGTGGAGCTACTCAGTCAGAGTTACTCTCCAACAAAATCCAACGAACAGAGATCACAAAAGTGACACTGCCATGTCGAAACTTGTTTCTATGTCCTGCTCAATTCTCGATTCACAAAAGAAGTGTCCGTATTAAGCGGACGCAGAATGTATTTTTTGCGGTTTGTTACATAACTAGAATAAATATCCATCGGTTTGGGCTCTGATAACCTTCTGTCAAACGTCGCTTGATTTCCAGTGGAATTTTTCTAGTTTAGTTTCTGGGCTAAGTGCCAATGAAAGAGTGGAGAAGAGGCAATAAAGTGATTAGTCAAGAGTATATGCAAACTCATAACTTCATCTACAGCTTCTAGAATGCATCACAAGGAGTTTATTACATAAACAAAGGCAAGTAGAATAAACAATTCCAAGTGCGCCACATGGATTAATCATGCCTAGTCATGGCTCGTCTATCAAATCCGTGCTATGACGGATATCTTATAAGCCATAACGATTACGAGCTGGTTGCTTCGGAAATATTCCGGAACGCATTCTTGACCTCTCCGAAGATGCCCATAAGCAGATCAGGCGCCAGGTAATGTCTTGTAAATTCCTCTGTTGTGAATTCACATGTTTCGTATCGGTGTTGTTTTGATTTGAGTGGCGCCCCCATGTCGTTTCCTTCCAGAACATCAAACAGTTTTTCCTTCAGCTTTTTCCCCTTATGAACTCGACCTTCGTCGAAATATACCGAGGTCCCACGAAGGCTGCGCGTTGCCACAAAATGTCGTCCGTTCATTGGCTGTTATTTCAAACTGACAGTTACAGTAATAACTGTACAGCCCTAATCTTCCAGCAGGGCCTGGTACGGAGGTACAGACCTGCATTATGGAGGATGCATGGACTGAATCCATTCAGGGCTTCCAAATCTGCCAAGGGGGGCGATTTACACTCGGTGGATCTCAGCATGAATTTCCTGTAACTCACCAGATGTGGTACGCCGGAAATGCCAAATCACTCACGCTAATCCATAAATTGTATATCTCGAATATCGACACCAGGAGATCAAATTTTGGTCAGATTATTTCCGGAACCCAATGCCCGAGAAGAAGCTGTCTTTATAGACTGATAGAAGACGTTTCCATCACAGATAAATCAAACATGCGACATAGTTCCGCTGACGTCACCACAGCATTAATCAATATGAAGTTCATATACTTTCAGGGATACGTTAGGACGATTATCCTGGAGAAAATACGATTGGGATCGAATCATCAGCGAGGATTCAACCAGAGGATGCGGAATACCGCATCTTCACACGGTGTATTATATGATTGATACAACCGCAGACTTTTGATAAACAGATTGATATTGTGTTTTGTTGGTTGCCTAGTCACGTTGGCATCAGCGGTAATACTGAGGCTGATAGAATGGCTAAGGCAGTCCTAGATAATGAGGTTGATCCTGTTGGAATCCCATATAGCGATTTCAGACCCTCTATCTGCACTTATGTGAGAAAGCTGTTTCAATCTTTATGAGATGGTGTGAATAATAACAAACTTCATTAGTTCAAAAAAACTGTAGGCTATACTCATCTGAACAGCCAGAAACGTTTCGATCAAGCCATGATCAGGCGATGTAGAATCGGCCATACATGATTAACTCAAGAAAATTTACTAAAAAAAGAGCCAGTCCCAAAGTGTATTCCATGCCACGAAGATCTCATAGTGAAACATATTCTTATCGACTGTATAGATTTTAAGATTGTAAGAGATTTTTTTTATCGAGCAAGATCTTTTAGTCAGGTGAAAGAAGACTGTATCTTAGGTTATTTGAGAGAGATCGGTTTGTTGCATAAGTTTTATTGTGTGTATGTTTTAATGTGTTGGATTACTAAGTTATTAACTATAATACTTAGAATTGTGTTTGATCGTCGCTATAATAGCTGAATAATTGCTGAAAAAATATTGTTGAACCTTAATTCGCTCCGTGAGATCACATACAACTAATAGAAATAGTGCTTATTTCTATTTGGTGTGTTATTTCTGGACCGAAATGTATATCAAATTATTAGCTTCTGAGCCTTCATTTATCACAATCTGAGTGACGAAAAAGAGTTATTTGCTACGAAATGAGAAAAAAATAATAATACACGGGAATCGATCATACAGAAACCGGAGTCCTCTTCCAATATTGTCAGATCAAGAATGAGTAATATTAATCGATTTTTGTCTCATTACCTCGCTGTTACAGCGTCGGTTTGTCTAGGAAAACATTTTGATTTTCATCAAAACTTATTGCTTATTTGCGTCACATTTCTAACGGAAAAATTTGTTCACTTCATGATGTATTTCTGAAGTTTGGTACTACATTGCAAAACATTCTTGGGCTGACGATAAATGTAACTGCTGTGAAATGTGACATCGACTTAAGATTGGTGTGGATTTTACTGAACAAAGACAACCCATGGTAGACACCTAGCAGCAGACAAGCGAAAGTAATGTCAAAAACCAAATGCACGCTCCGAAGATCTCACAGCCAAGTGGTGGGCGATCAGGGGAATTATGTGGAGAAACTCGGGAATCGTGACGAATCCGTGGGGTATCTTCGGGTCTCGAACTGCCAGATACTCATCCCAGCATCATAGTGAATCATCTGGGGAATCGTTCTGAAACCCAAGGGGACCTACCCGAGAACCAGGGGTCTTCTAGATACCCCTTTTGGCATCATGACGAATCCCCTTTTTCTCTCAGTGATATATTTGAATTATCGTCCGGATAGAACGCCATGAGTGAATCTTAAATGGTACCAATGAGGGATCGCCATGAACTCATGTTTTCAAGGTGACACCGCAAAACTCTCAACGAGCACCATTTTGAATTTAATGATGATGTTCTACTCTCAGAAGTATGCCTTTCTGTATACTCTGAGGCCGAAATGATCAGATATGACGTTTGAAATATCTGTTTCTTCCAGAGCTATAAAGACAAGTTCACTGGAAGGGCCCACGAAAAGCCATGGTTGAAAGCTTAAATGGTCTAAACCAAGGAAAGGTGAAATGGTTGATCAAGGTGATCTGACAATCCAGAAGAGTATCTCTATACAATAGAATCATTTAACAAATCTAACTGCGTGGATAGGGGGAGGGGTTCAGCCAAACTAACCCCGAAATGACCTACAACCCACAGCGGATGTTCTTGGTTTCAGTGAAAGGTGCTCGAGCGAACACACGTCACTGGTCAGCCAATCAAAACTATTGTTAATACGGGAAGGAAATCTTATGATCGGCACTTCCAACTAAAGTTAAAGGTCAACCCAAACGGATTTAAAAATCCTTAAAAATCATAGTTCATACTTCACTTTGTATGAAAAAAATATTGAAAAAATTCTAATCTGATCAGAAACACACGTAATATGGGAGCAAAGTGGGCTTTTTCACACTTTCACAGCTGGGTTGATGACGTCACGCAGGGCAATTGCCTGAGAAAAAATAGCGGATAACATGGAAAGCGAGTGCAGTCAGAGCTCCGATTCAGATGTCGATTCGAGCTATATCAGCTCCTTAGATGGAAATATTTTTCGCCAAGAAGATGAAATAGACATAGAGGAGGATGATGACCGGCAAAATAACAGTTATTTGAAGACCAACGACGGAATTCAGCCCTATCAATTTGAACCGTACGGCTCCGATTCTGGACTGGAAACCTTATTATCGTCATCTATAAGACCAAATGTCCATATATTTCAAACTGTATTGAATGTAGAACGATTCTGTGATGTAAAGAACGAGCACGTCTGTGTTGTTGTTACTGGCCGAGACGGCCTTTTCGAAGGGATAAACTTCGGGATTCGGCAACTGTTGATAACTCTACTGATATACGTCCGATTTGAATTCTGTTTGTTTTCCCATAATCCCCATGAAATACCAATTTCAGAATTATAGTTTGATAAAAAACTTTGGACATTCATGGCCAAAAGTAAGCCGTGGTGAGCGAGTGTCGAAACGACGTGATGGATCGGCATTCACGTTTGCTCAATTTTGGACAAATTACGTCAATTAAATTGAAATCCAATGATATTCCCACAATCTCAAATGTCAAAGGATTATGAAAGTATTATTATCACTTCTGTATCTACAGCCATTCACTCCAATTGGTGTTCAGAACCAATAGGTGTTCAGAAAAAAACGTTAAAAGGCGACCGGATTGCCCGATCACTGTACGACTTTGCCGTTGTCTGATCTACATGCACTCTCACACTTGTAGGTAGACTAGACCCAGCCCCTGTTTCAGAATGTATTTTAAAGGGGAAACAAAAGGGAGTAACTCTGCCTATTAAGAAATACTTGAAATAAATTTTTTTCATTTTTTTATCATTTTTTTTTATTTTTATTTTTATTTATTTTTTTATTTATTTACTTATCAAACGTATATATATATTTATGAAAGATCATTTTATTATTATTAAATAGTATATATGAAATAGAGACTCATCCAGTCTAACTTGTAGGTGCTCAAGCAACAAATGCCACATCATGGACAGCATTCTGGGCGTTCATCGGGGACGCGAGAGCGAGCAGGGCATGTAAAGCCGTCTCCCTGCCCGAGGCCTCGCTTGCAGGCAATGTTCGTTCAGCCAATGTCCGTGGTAGATTCTCCTTGTCCGATTTCTTTGCCGTCACATTCTGATTGTTCTTAGGTTTGATAGTTGGAATAGCTGCTTTCTTTAGTTTTGGTTTGTACCCGAATTCAACTGCTACGCTGTAGAGGTCCTCGAATGATGTCTTTCTGTCAAAATGTGCCGAGCAAATTATACGAGTACTGGCTCGGGCCCTCTTTCCACACCCTCGTGTTGCGTACAAATTTCGTCCAATTTGCAGCGATTTTCTCGTCTTTAGGCCACAAATGAATACTAACACCGTCGTCTGTAGTAAAACTGCAACCTCCCACTACACAACGTCGCGGCATATTTAACAAATGATGCCCCGATACTCCGAAAATCTCCAGAAATCAGCAGCTACTTATGACTGTGGTATACGGCTTTAACATAGAGAATACAAGACGGCTGTCCCTCCGTGACGCCACAGCTGGAAATGACAGGAGAGCGATTTTCACCTTTCAAAGGGCAATATCTCGCCAACCAGACGGCACAAAATTATGAAAAAATATCATTATTTTCAGAATCGAAAGGACTATTTTTTTATATTTTTGACCTCCGATCGTTTGGGTTGACCTTTAAGACCGATTCGTACTGATTGGATGGATTGAGTTGATGGATTATTTATCAGACGGAAACATGTGACACAGTCATTCCAAGGAAATGAAAAAAATATTCTGCATATTTAACACACAGAGCTCTTCTTCAGACCGAAAAGAGTTACAATCTAAATGATGCTGTCAGAATCAATATTATTAATTAAATCGCCGCAACATCGCCACATTACTTGATAGAGCATGCCTCAGTTCATGCTACATTAAGGGAGAATTGCAAATGAACATCGAAGGAGTTTTCTTATGCCATCAAACAAACGAGATCTGAATAAGTTAGGAATAGAAAAGTCGATATAATTTTATGAGTTGGACTGAGTTTTGGCCTTGTCGGAAAAAATTGTTTTCTGCTCTCAAATGGAGCTGAGATCTTGTGAGTATATATGCCGTAGGTAGATGGCTATTCTCTGAATACTTTTTTAAGCCTTCAAATCCCGAAAAGTCATCCATTATGAATCTGAAGGAGATGCCCAAGCCGACCATGCATTATTAAAGTAAGTTGTTTTTTGCAGCGCGAGAACGCAGCAACAATTTTTGTTGTTGCTTGTTTTCTTAGAACAACACCTTTTTCTAAAGCGTATTCCTTCACGCATTTCCACTATTAAATTTCATTTCGACAACAAAATCGGGGCCTAGGGGACCGCTCACTTAACATAATCTCGAGCTAATGGCATACAACGATTGACCTTAAGTTTCGAAGCGAAACCCAGAAAATTTCTCTCTTTGCGAAATGATAATATAGCCATTATCGGCAAGGTAAGGTAAGGTTTTTATTATGCTGATCACAGCGCCCAATCAGGGAAGATACAATTTACTACACGGGAGGTAACTCCTGGATTATCGATATCAGATAGCTGTATAAAACATTAGACAACATTGGTACATTTTCAAAATGTTTGGCAATCGCGTGTTCATTCACATTCACGAGGAAAGAGATCTCTCACGTGATACGATTTTCACAATGAAACTTTACAGAAAAAAAATGATTGGTTCGATGAGCTTTCAATTTTCTCTACAAGCCAATGACATTGCTAGATTTCGATTTGAAATTTTGAATTGA
>JAVTVY010040541.1:0-17973 GCA_036873755.1 Hanleya hanleyi | reverse complement strand
AACTAGACCCCAAGGGGAACCTGTGTACCAAATTTGAGAAAGATCCATTCAGTACTTCCTGAGACTTCACGATAACAAAGTTTCATGGGGAAATCCAAGATGGCTGCCTGGTGGCCATATTGGATTTTTTAATCAGACCAAAAAAGTTATCTTGCACAACTAGACCCCAAGGAGAACATGTGAACCAAATTTGAGAAAGATCCACACAGTAGTTCCTGAGAAATCGCGATAACAAAGTTTCATGGGGAAATCCAAGATGGCCGCCTTGTGGCCATATTGGATTTTCGAATCGAACCATAAAAGGTATCTTGCACAACTAGACCCCAAGGGGAACCTGTGTACCAAATTTGAGAAAGATCCATGCAGTACTTCACGATAAAGTTTCATGAGGAAATCCAAGATGGCTTCCTGGTGGCCATATTGGATTCTTGAATCAGACCAAAAAAGGTATCTTGCACAACTAGACCCCAAGGGGAACCTGTCAACCAAATTTGAGAAAGATCCATGCAGCAGTTTTGAGAAATCACGATAACAAAGTTTCATGGGGAAATCCAAGATGGCCGCCTTGTGGCCATATTGGATTTTCGAATCGGACCAGAGAAGGTATCTTGTACAACTAGACCCAAAGGGGAACCTGTGTACTAAATTTGAGAAAGATCAATCCAGTAGTTCCTGTGAAATCGCGATAACAATAATTGTTTACGGACGGACGGCAAACGGACGGAAGAAAAGTGATTTGAACAGCCCATCATCTGGTGATGGTGGGCTAAAAATCTCACTGTTATTAATGTTGTAGTGCACAGCGCCACAAGCATGTCGGAACTTGTGACATTATTATGGAATGATTAAGGGCTTAGTAAATCGAATATTGTTGCTCTTACAGTGTGTTTTGGTAAAATGTTGAAAAGCATATAATGTCATTGTATCTGCATTTCAACTCCTGGATGTGTGTAAATGATAAATACTGAGAGTGTCAGCATGTAATGGGATAATAAAGTGAAACCCTTGCCAATACCTGGCTTTGTCACTTTTGATCAGTGTAAATTATACAAAATAGGGAATATTTAAGCTCCTGCAAAGTAGAGAAATAGCAAGACTACCATGCAAATATTGACACATGCAATTAATTTTTAACCATACACTGTTGCCAAGGTCAGAATTTCAAATCTCCTAAAATTTGTCTTTGTTAATTGGTACATAAAGATAAATTGATAAATTTTTAAGTTATTGTCTGTATGTCAAGTGTATGGTTAGAAATTAATGCCTATGTCAATATTTGTATGATAACCTAGTCTATTTTTGTATTTTCACTCACTATTATGTACATTTAATATGTGGATGGATGTACTTGGGCACTCCATCGCACCGCGATGGGCACAGCTAGGTCGTGCGAACACGCCGTGCAACCCGTTTCCCCCAACCCGCCCTACACATGATCCCTCTTAACAGTGTCACATAGACACTGTTTAATCCCCACATTCTTATTAAACAATATACCTTCTCTTAATTCCCATAACTACAGAAGTATCACATAATATTTTCATCTGTCAAGCCCCCTCATTCTCTCTTCTCGGATCGATTCTTAATGGCAACTTTGATTAATTATGTACATGTACCCCAAACCTGGATTGCCCAGGTCTGCTTACATGTAGGTTAACAGCACAGATGTGGATTAAAAACTTGCCGAAATCTCACATGCCAAAGTGTCATTCGCTTCACTTAGTGCCAAAATGTTGGTATCGAAATGTTGCAGATTCCTCCCAAAACATTTCTATTCTTCATCGTCGGGATATGACTGAAATAATGTTAAAGGCAAGGTTAATCCTATTCACTCACTCACTATTCTACAGTTTTAAAATTTGTGACTGTTCCTGTCTGGTTTTCAAGTCTGAGGACAAGTTAGCTTCCACAGAGATTTTATGAGGGGCCTAGCTGAGCTGGCCATTGACTCAGTCCTTTAGCCACATGTAGGATGGCAGTACAGCTTGGCCTGTATGGTGACACTGGCTTTATACATGTAGATAAGCTCCATAGGCTGACCAAGTTCAACTTGAAGGCTGTGATGGCCAGTGTTGGCAATTGACTCTGAGTTTTAGGACTTTTAAACAAACAAACTTCACTCAGAGTGGGAGTATCACAGGGAAAGATACCACATGTTTATAATTAAATACCCAATTCAAGTTGCCACTAACATAAATGTACCATAACAGATTCTTCATAGACTGAATCTGGGTTGAAACATCTGGATCACATTAACACTGTGGTTATTATAGGGTTCATGCTGACCTTCAACACTATAAATCCAGAAAGATATTTACGGATGAAATATACTTTTTATTTGAACAATCTTGACAGAAGTACATGGAATATGCAGTGCTGTTCATATTTATAAAATAAATGTTGCCAAAAACAGTTATTCAGTCAACAGATTTTGTTTGCAGCAAAAATAAATTTAGAATGTGTAAATGTGTAATTTATGTAGTTCCTAATATTAATTCAATTTAAATGTTCAGCTATTCTGTAATTATTGGCACACATAAATGGGGTGAAATAATACCAGATCGCCTGCTCGCAGTGCTTGGGACAACCTGAAATCAGCATGGGCAAGTTTTTCTTGACCCTTCACCTGTCCATGGGCAACCCAGCTATCCATCAGCCAACACACACCATGTTAGAAGGGACAAGTTGAAACTGCCAAGGGAAGCAAGTTTTGAAATATAACTTGCCCGAATGGAAAGCTAAAAATAATTATTATTTCTACCCGTCATACACACATGCACTGGACGACACATGGATATGATTTCTTATATCAGTGAAAATTGTCTCGAGAATAACCGATATTACTTCTTGCGAAAAAGGATACATACATTTGAAAAATATGTATAATTTTTGTATGTAAAATGTTTTTCCGAATGTGGAAATGGATCATGCAAATTACAATGTTACCTATTCAGGAAATATTAGTATCTGGTTTCCTGTTTAGGAAACTTTAAAGTGTTTCCTATATAGGAAACTTCACATGGTTTCCTGTTTAGGAAACATCTTGTGTTTCCTGATCTGGGAACGATTTCCCAGAATAGGCGATAGGTTACTAGGAGTTGTATCATACTGCCAGATGAATGATTTGTATCTGTTCACATTGATATAAATAGAAAAGTAAAAATGATATATGAACTTGTTTTTAGCATGGTATTGCAGAAAATTTTTAGTCTATTGCCATTGCACAATTTTGTGCATCACATACTTGGCAGGGCACCAAATTTGAAAGTGAACATGGATAAAGCACATGGTAATTGAATGCTGTCACTCTATTTGTATGTCTGAATATCAATAAGGATTATAATATATATAAAAGTCGCAATGCCAATAAATTCATTATTTCTCGAAAGAGGGATAATTATCTTTTCTGATGACCTGCCTGGTTATTCTTAACCACAATGTGTTTTTTTTGTTTTTTTTTATGTTGGAAAATGAGAACAGTTGTTTCCATTTTCCGAAACCGGTCTATTTCCAAAACCAGACAATGCACTGTACCAGTTGCGTACTACACTTGGTTTTAATTCTTTAATTTCTTCAATACACAATAACCATAATCTGCCAGCTTCTTAGGTCTCAAGAATGAAGCAGGTCATAAACTATCTAGCGGTACCATGGAATGTTTGCTCTCTCTCACAGATATATTAATTAAAATCAACAATTATGACCACTATATCCACCATAAGGCTCCATAAAAATTGCACTCACACATCACACCCTAACAGGCTAAACTTGGAAATGGAGTATTAATCAGAAAAGCGCAGATTAAATCAATTCTGTACAACAGTCATGTACTTGCAATGGCTTGCAACTGTCATTCCAAATAAACTAACTCAATTCGTCAGGCAATTATTTTGATAAAAAAAAATTGTTTTCTAACTACATGTATATTTGGAACTACTAAGTTCCCAGTTGGGAATATTTCATCAAGATTCCCCGTTTCGGAATTTTCCCGTAATTCATCTTCAGCAGAAATATACTATTTCAGGGAACATTTTGCTATTCCCTGATTAGGGAACGTTCTGCTGTTTCCTGATCAGGGAATATTCTGTTATTCCCTGATCAGGGAACCTTCTGGTATTTCCTGATCAGGGAACATTTTCTCATGTCATAGTTGGGTTCCCAGATCAGGAAACATTTACCAAGAGACACACCCCATGGGTTTATACGAGCTAATATCTCAGGCTAACAAAGGCTAACAGGGTAGGCACATGTTTCACCATGTATAGAAAAGGTTGGCTTATTTCTCCTCAATTATGCCAATGTGGTGAGGGGTGGCAGTTTTGAGAAAAGCAGACTCAAAGAAATGGGTGTCCCTAAAAATCAGGCAATGAGCCTCTTAATTGTATTCTTTTCATTATCATTTTATAAATTATTAATGTAAATGCTGTATTTAATGATAAGATAATAAGAATCTTGAGTTTTGTGGTAAATTCAAGTCAAAAACAAAAAATCTGCAACATTTCCTATTCAGGCATTAAGTTTCCTGATCTGGGAACATTACCAATGTTCCCTGATTTGGAGTTGGACCGGACTGGTCTAGGTACATATATCAGCATACGAACTTTGGGAAGAATCTGAAGATGGGTCTTCAAGTTATTGCCCGGAAACCAAATTTAGATTTGTAGGCACAACACAATCTCAAGCGTCATCTTATGGTGTA
Source organism: Hanleya hanleyi (assembly GCA_036873755.1). Lineage (NCBI taxonomy): Eukaryota > Metazoa > Mollusca > Polyplacophora > Lepidopleurida > Hanleyidae > Hanleya > Hanleya hanleyi. The sequence goes on along the minus strand of JAVTVY010040541.1, from coordinate 13,274 downwards.
TAAATACCAAATTTGAGAAGAATCAGATGAGCAGTTGTCAAATTATTGCCAGAAACAATTTTCAGATTTGTCCATCAGGTGTCGCCACCAGTATGCAGAAGCAGGCGAAATACAATCCCAGGTGACATATCATGGCATGGTATCTGCATACCAAATTGGAGAAGAATCCGATGATGAGTGAAATCAAATTTAGATTTTGACACGAGGTGGTGCTACCTGTAGGCCCAAGTGGGTGAAACGCAATCTCAAGCGACATCTTATGCCATGGTATTACCGGGAGACAAATTAGGGAGTTTGCCACCAGGTGGCGCCACTTGTAAGTGCAAGTGAGTGAAAGGCAATCCCATGCAACATCTCCTGGCATGGTGCATGCATGCTAAATTTGAGAAGAATGCATGCAGTTCTCCAGTTATTGGCCAAAAAAAAATAATCAGATTTTGTCATCAGGTGGCATCACCTTCTAAGCAGAAGTGGATAACGCAATCCCAATCTCATGGCAAGGTACAATGTATATGCATGCCTAATTTGGGAAGAATTCGATGAGCAGTTCTCAAGTTATTGCCCGGAAACCAAATTTCGAGTGACATTTCAAAGCGTTTCCAAAGAATGGAAAGAACCCTAGTGATGCCACCTTCAGGAAGATCTTTCTGAAACACAATACCAATCAACATCTTGTCACAAGGAATGCATATATGCCAAATATTGAAAAAACTAGATACAGTCGATCGAATACGATCGAGAAGGCATCCCTTTTGCATCTTTAGTAAAGGAAACATTCTTTATTTGTGAAGAAAGTAAAAACATAAAACTTAGGAAAAACATAATTAACATGGATACCTTGAGGAATACCTTGAGGAAAGGTACCAACATACCAAATTTAAAAGAATCAGGTCCAACATGCAGTTACTGTCCGGAAATGCAATTTTACTTTGGCCCACAGGTAGCGCCATGTATAGGCAGATAGGCATAAGAAATAATCTCAACCGAGATCTTGAGGCAAGACTCCTTGACATTGGAAACAGAAAATGTTAACTTGGCCTACCGGTGGCGCCACCTATGATCAGATCGACAAGAAAAACAATCCCAAGCGAAACCGTATTCATGTATTCATATACCAAACTTGGAAAAAATTCATTCAAGTTTTAAAAAGATATTGTCCGGAAATATAATTTTAAATTTGCCCCCAGCATGAAAAACAATGCCAAACGAGAAATTGAGGAGAGGTACCTACACACCAAATTTGGAATGAACCGGTCAAGGTTTTCAAAAGTTATTGTCTGGAAACACTTTACTTAGCTTTCAGGTGGTGCCCCCTGTACACGAATCAACACGAAAAACATTCTCAAGCCAGATCTAAAAGTTATTGTCTGGAGAAGCAATTTTAACTTGGCCCCCACGTGGTGCCACCCAGAGGCGGATTGGCACGAAAAACAATTCCAAGCAAGAACTATAGACAAGGGACCCACTTACCAATACAATACGAAGCTGCGCATCTGAAAACCCCTCGACTCTGGGCGCCAGCCGTTCATAATGTATTCAATTTGAACCAAGATGTCAGGAACACCAAGCAGTCAAGTGACAAATATACAGATTATCAAACATTTTGCAATTAGAAATGGCCCCTAAGGTTTCCATCCAATCAGAGAAACCGGTATTCATTACATAAATCTCTTGATGCATCGATAATGTTACCAAATTTTACATTGAGCATTTGAACAGTATCATAGTGATAGAGGTCACTAATGATTTTGCATAAATTAAAGATGGCCGCCCATCCTTCCTGCCACTCAGAGGAACTGATGTGGTTATTCATTAATGCAAGTATCTTCATACATCGATGCTGTAAATCAAGTTTCATATAGAACACTCAAATGGTATCAGAGATAAACATCATTAAAGATTTTGCATAAATTAAAGATGGCCGCCAAGATTTCCGCCCAATCAGAGAAACCAGATCTGTCATTCATCGTAAGTCTCTTCATGCATCGATGATGTATACCAAATTTTACATCGAGCACTTCAACGGAATCAGAGATAGAGATCATGAATGACTTTGCATAAATTAAAGATGGCCGCCAAGGTTTTCGGTCAATCAGGTCCCGATTCAAAGTATCTGGATTTATCGATGATTTATATCAACTTTCATATAAAACAATTGAATGGTAACCGAGATATGTATCGTTATCGATTTCGCATAAATTACAGATGACCTCCAGGGTTTAAAGCTAATCAGAAAAGCTTGTTTGGTAATTCATTGAAAGTTGCTTGATGTATCGATGATGTATCTCAAATATCGTATTGAACAGTTGAATGGTTTCCGAGATATGGATCATTATCCATTTTGCGTAAAATTAAAGATGGCTGCCATGATTTCCACCCAATCAGGTCCCAATTCAATAGGCTTCTGGTCCTTGACTAGGTAAATAAGCATACCAAATTTGGAATTCATCAGTGGAACCGTTTTCCGGCTATCTCGCTCACGAATGGACGTACGGACAGACGGACGTACAAGACGACGACAATACCGCATGGCCAAAGTTGGCCGAGGGGTAAAAACATGGGTCTGTGCCTGCTAAATTGTAACCTTTTGGGGTTGCAATTCATTGACGGGTGGCAGAATTATTTCAATATTGCAGACTACACACAAATTTCAACTTTCTGGGAAGATATATTGAAGATATATATATGCTCAAACACAATATAAGAGGGTCGGGCGAGGGCTAGTTTGGGAGATAGAGGGTGCGGCTGGTGCGCTGACATGAAAGCCATAGAAAGCTCCCTGTACATGAGCAATCGCACTGACAACTGCATGCCATCATCTGTCAGTCTGAAGACCAGCAAGGTTGAATTCAATTCAATTCAGGAAATTGATCATATGCACAGTGTTCACCCGAACTTTCGGAACTCAGTTGTAATTAATATAGTAAGTTACATGTGTGGACACAAATGGTTCGTGCAGAAGCTTTAGGGTAAATCATATGATGTGAAATGCAATTATTTGATAGCAAAATTGAAGGAAATGTTGTCCTTCATTTAAGATGACACGAAATTAAAAAACTAGCGGTTCAGTACTGCGCGACTTCCCCGTCAGTTATTTCATATTATACTTCTGAAATAAAATATGGTTCATGCAAAAGCTTTAGGGTAAATCATATGATGTGCAATAGAATGATTTCATAGCAAAATTGAAGGCCGATTTTAACTGGAACGGACAAGAAGAAGAAACCCAGTGGCGCCACCTTCAGGCAGATGTTGCTGAAACGCAGTAGCAACCGGCGTCTTGTCGCAAGGAATGGATATGCTGAATTTCTGGAGAATCCAACAAAGCATTTGAAAGTTATCGCTTGCAAAGAACATCGTTTGCAAAGACATCCACGGACAGGAATGGACATGAAGAAGCGAGACCCAGTGGCGACACCTTCAGGCAGATGTTGCTGAAATGCAATAGCAGCGGCTGAGCCGGTGTCTTGTCGCAAGAAATGCGTATGCCGAATTTCGGGAGAATCCGACAAAGCATTTGGAAATTATCGCTTGTAAAGAATTCAAACTGACATCCCCGGACACAAAAAACCAAGATGCATTTTGACCCAGTGGCGCCACCTTCAGGCAGATGTTGCTGAAATGCAATACCGACTGGCGTCTTGTCGCAAGGAATGCGTATACCGAATTTCGGAAGAATCCAACAAAGCGTTAGAAAATTATCGCTTGCGGAAAATTCGAACAGACATGCACGGACGGACACGGACACAAAATACCAAGATTCATTCTGACCCAGTGGCGCCACCTTCAGGCATATGTTGCTGAAATGCAATACCGACTGGCGTCTTGTCGCAAGGAATGCGTATGCCGAATTTCGGAAGAATCCAACAAAGCGTTAGGAAGTTATCGCTTGCGTCGCTTACGGACGTACACGGACATCTACGGACACAAAGAAGCAAGAACCATTTTAAAGTCCCCGGCCGCGTTTCGGCGGGGGACAACAAACGTTCTCATATCTACTTCATTCAGAAATATATATATATAAATAGTAAATTTTCAAACATATATCATTCAGTTAATAGAATATTCATAATGTTTATCAAATACATAGATTTAGATTCTAACTTTAAATGTGGTGGTTACTAATTCATATAAAATGAAGTTTCAGGGGAATTCTTAGTGGGTAAAAGAGGTTTCAGACTACACCCTGTAGCACAGTTCCCCAGCTCACTTATCCAAAGTATGACACAATAGAAATCTATTGTAACAATCCTCCAACATGTAACCATATAATCTTCCTGCATTTATTGCATAACTAAAATTCTCGGCATTCATTATCCGCGTCGTCTACTGTTGACAAAATGTAATTTTGCACGAGAAACTATCCAAAGTTCCTTGTTGCGAAAGCCTACCATGTTAAACTACAAACATCACTATTTCTTTCCTTCGTCAGATCAGATATCATGTTACCCACTGACGTTCTTGACGAACTCCTGCGTCCATAACCGGAGTACCTAATCAGACATAATCAAAACCCAACTCCAAGCAGACACAAAAAGACGTATATAAACACAAGCTATGTTCTTGTAAGACAGAGTACATGTAGTTTAACAGTTTTCAATAATGCCAACAGGACTTTCGTCCAACACATATCCATGGCCATTTCGTTTATCCATATGAACATGCGATGCAAGGGCAATCCAAATAACTAAGTCAGTAACTGGCTCTCTAAATCCTGTCCATAAGTATTAGATTGTGAATCTTGGAACGATTTTGAGAGACGACTGTACATTTAGTCAAATGGTATTGCTAAATAAACAATTTTAAGTTTAGTTATATTTAATTAATTACTTCTACTTACATGGAGTCCTAGTTCCTAACAAAATTTATTGCTAACAAGTTATATGGTCATCAATATAAAATAAATCATGATACACGTGTGAAGGTTGTAAAATACAGGGTCAGATCTAACACAGTCGTGATATTATTTTCTTTTATGGGCATACAGTGTAGTATTTGAATATCTAAATAACGCATTATTGATTATGACACTCTAATTAAATTAAACCCTACCTGCTCCCCCATTTGGATATGTCACTTGTATGTAGCCACATATACGATGGGATATTAATCCATTAACCCTATCTGGCCTGGGTTTTTTGGGACGTATCCTAGCCTGGGGGACCGAAATGGCCCCCCTAATTATTTTTCTTACCCCTTGGTCTAGGAGCTGAAACTTACCACACTATACCCTTGGGTCAAGATCTACCAGAAAATGTAAAAAAATCCAAGATGGCCGCTTTGATGACGTCACAGTGACGTCATTTTCAAAAACGGCATTTTTTGGTCGATTTTTCGGTCGGATTTTCCGAATTTTTTATTTATACAATTTCTCCACAAAAACTGCATGATAAATTAGTAAATATAAATGTGATGTGAAATAAAATAGTTTTTGCCCACTTTTCATTGCGGGAAAGAAGAAATTTTGAAGAGATATGACAAAAACATCACTTTTCTGGTACCCCACGTGGCCGCCATCTTGAATTTACCCATGATCCTCTGATCGGGGGGTTTTGCAAATAGGCTCAAAATGAATCCAATATGATAAACTATAAAGTCAATGAGTTTCAGCTCTCCATTTTTTGTCGTTCCGGAGATAGCGCAAAAAGTTTGGTAGGGGGATCATTTCCCCCCCCCCCTCCCCCCCACCAAAGCCACGAAACCGCCCATATTGGCCGACCCGGTATTGGCCAAGTTGTAACCCGTCTTGGTTGGTTAGGGGCAATCGCGTCATTAACATGCTGTTTTTCCAGCAGATGACTTCATAATTAGCTTGGATGTATATTCTTCACAAAACTGTGTTTATTGTTTTTAGTGGGCATTTAGCGTGATGTTGTAGAATTGTCAATTAAAACCTATAAGTCTTGGACTTCGATTCGCCATTCCTTCCTCGTTTTTACCATTCAAGCTATGGTGCTGTGGGGTAATCTTGTTGGTATTTACATCCGGCAACAAAACTGAGATTGAGTCAGTCGGTCGAATTGTTTTCTGTATTGCTGAGTGGTCTGTCGGTTTAATTCCAACTAGCAAAGCTTTAAAGATCTATTGTTCCTCAAAGTTAGTTTAAAAAAGGTACTACTTTTTACTATGACTGCTAATATACGCTCTATAATATATACTAGCAGAAATTTATCCCAAAATATCACGACAAGAGCTACACAACAACGGGAAGTGTTGTTTGTTGTTGTCGTTTGCCGCCATTTCTCTGTCCTCCGTTTTTCTGGGAATGATGATAACCAATGCAGGCATGACTTCACTCCACGTCATTTGGTCTCAGATCGACAATGCATGATATATATTTATTTTATATTCACAACAAACTTGGCGAACGATCACAATCCGTCTTGGATTGTTTTATGTTTCGCTGCTGTCGGTGGTTGTGCATCAACGAAAAGACAAATATTTATCCTCAAGACCTATGCTGTTATGCAAAAGTGTAACAGAATTTATCTCATTGGCAGCCAAATATGAATCTTATACCTTTCTCGTTAATTTGGCACAGCGACCCTTTACGTTTTCCTTTCTTCCCCGACAAAAACACAATGCCGGCCATTTTCCTCGTCTTTCTTGACAAAGGCCTCGTGAACCATCGTGTGCTATGTTAAACATTTCAAGAGCTCCCGATTGCCTCGATCTATAGCTACGATCTCAGTCCTGTTCTAGTAGTACCCTCTACGATCTCAGTCCTGTTCTAGTAGTACCCTCTACGATCTCAGTCCTGTTCTAGTAGTACCCTCTACGATCTCAGTCCTGTTCTAGTAGTACCCTCTACGATCTCAGTCCTGTTCTAGTAGGACCCTCTACGATCTCAGCCCTGTTCTAGTAGGACCCTCTACGATCTCAGTCCTGTTCTAGTAGGACCCTCTACGATCTCAGCCCTGTTCTAGTAGTACCCTCTACGATCTCAGCCCTGTTCTAGTAGTACCCTCTACGATCTCAGCCCTGTTCCAGTAGGACCCTCTACGATCTCAGCCCTGTTCTAGTAGTACCCTCTACGATCTCAGCCCTGTTCTAGTAGGACCCTCTACGATCTCAGCCCTGTTCTAGTAGTACCCTCTACGATCTCAGCCCTGTTCTAGTAGTACCCTCTACGATCTCAGCCCTGTTCTAGTAGGACCCTCTACGATCTCAGTCCTGTTCTAGTAGTACCCTCTACGATCTCAGCCCTGTTCTAGTAGTACCCTCTACGATCTCAGTCCTGTTCTAGTAGGACCCTCTACGATCTCAGTCCTATTCTAGTAGTACCCTCTACGATCTCAGCCCTGTTCTAGTCGGACCCTCTACGATCTCAGTCCTGTTCTAGTAGGACCCTCTACGATCTCAGTCCTATTCTAGTAGTACCCTCTACGATCTCAGCCCTGTTCTAGTAGTACCCTCTACGATCTCAGCCCTGTTCTAGTAGGACCCTCTACGATCTCAGTCCTGTTCTAGTAGTACCCTCTACGATCTCAGCCCTGTTCTAGTAGTACCCTCTACGATCTCAGTCCTGTTCTAGTAGTACCCTCTACGATCTCAGCCCTGTTCTAGTAGTACCCTCTACGATCTCAGTCCTGTTCTAGTAGTACCCTCTACGATCTCAGCCCTGTTCTAGTAGTACCCTCTACGATCTCAGCCCTGTTCTAGTAGTACCCTCTACGATCTCAGTCCTGTTCTAGTAGGACCCTCTACGATCTCAGTCCTGTTCTAGTAGGACCCTCTACGATCTCAGTCCTGTTCTAGTAGTACCCTCTACGATCTCAGTCCTGTTCTAGTAGTACCCTCTACGATCTCAGTCCTGTTCTAGTAGTACCTTCTACGATCTCAGTCCTGTTCTAGTAGTGCCCTCTACGATCTCAGCTCTGCTCTAGTAGGACCCTCTACGATCTCAGTCCTGTTCTAGTAGTACCTTCTACGATCTCAGTCCTGTTCTAGTAGTGCCCTCTACGATCTCAGCTCTGCTCTAGTAGGACCCTCTACGATCCCATGGCTCGTTTCAAAACTTGTTGCCCTGCTATTCTTTCTTCTTTTTTCTTTTTTACATTCATCATTGATGGAAAGCTGGGAATTTCAGAACATAGTAAATACATTTTCCTTCGTTTGGGACGCCATGCGCTGTTAGATAACCAAATCTGTCAAAGATCTTTTCTTGCGTTCGTTGTTTGGCTGAATCTACGCGTTTTTCGTTTTATTTTTACCAGTACAAACCTAAGTGTATCATCTACAGATAATTCTACAACACATTCTATTACTAAGGACACTGAGCACATAGTAGTTTTCTCAATTACTGACCATTCTTTTGGCTTGTCCATGCTTTGGTCTGATTCGAATAATGCCCTCTACGTATACCCGTCCCAGGGATGCTATGAATCGTTCACATTCGTAATACGAATATAAACAATTAATAACATATAAATTTACGTAATATGTTATGGTCTTCCAAAAATATCAAATCAGCATCGCTGATCAGTATTCTTAATCCATATGATTTTATATTAAAGACGATATCTAAAGAATGATGTATCTCAGTCACGCTTTGATTGTGAGAGTTCATATAAACACCATGAGGATCTTGAAGTAAATGGGTGTTCACGACCCCAAGCTCCTGGTTAAGCGGAATTAGACAAGTTACGAAACGTAGCAGTATTGCAGTAGAGTATTGCAGCTTTTCGCTGTTTGTAGTACTTAACAGAATGGAACCCCGATATGAAAACAAACAGGTAAGCTGAAAACAGAAAAGTCGAATGGCTAACGAAATCACAATTAGGCCGACATTTGCCATTTCTCAGATCGATTTTCATACCGACCAAAACAAAGTTGGAGATGTTTCCTAGAAGGATCAGTGACCATAATCAGGCATGTGGCTAAAAAAGTTTGCTTTGCTGTCACGTGACTCTTGGTGAATAATGGGTAGACCGGAGCCATAAACGGCACACAGAGAAAACGGCTAAAGTGTACGCACTGACCATTGATTGAGTATATCACATATATACACAGTTCACACCATAGGTCCCCAAGGCTCCAAGCTAGCGTACAAAATTGTATACGTTAAACCAGCCAGTCAAGAAGACATTTGCTGAAGCCATGATTCTGATCATGATGAATGTAGCTGAAGAACAGAGCTTTTTCTCGCCGATATTATAATCATTAAAACAACAGCGTTTCCAATCAGATCTGTCATCAATAAAACTGAGTATAACTGCATCGTGACAATCGTCTGAGGTGTCACGTCGTTCCAGAATAAGTGATATTTCCCAGAATTCTCGCACTGCTGCACTTGCTAATATTGGTACGAATATATCAGTCATTTAAAAAACTAAATTTTACACTGGCTGCTGACATTAGATATCACTGGTGGCCTTAGTATAGTTGATTGTTGTGCTCTTCGATATCCAGCGTATTAACGAATGACCATCCGATAAGTTTGTATCGATTTATGTGGATGAACTCCATATCTAATCTGATTTTCATTTACTGTCTACTCTGTGAAATGGCCTCAAATATCACGTTAGAATTCAACGTAGTAAATATCATTTAATGTACTTGTAGTGCTTTGTAAATACCACAATACATGAATATATCAACAAATTTCGATGTCATTGTCCTCGATTTCGTTCAGGTTGATAGACCCACGAAAAACCGGCTGACGCGAAGGTCATGGCAACATCAATTTAACAGTATTTGCCATTGCAATTCAGGTACCGGTATTATGTTTTCTCTTTTCTGATTTACATGTACCAGTTGCGCATGCACCATTGGGTCAGCACATCAGTCCACGTGATACTACATCTGGGCCATTGACGGAAACATGGAAGAGCAATTCCAAGTGGCCATTTTTCATAGCGACCCAGAATGAAAAATACTTTTCCCTCCCACGAACAGCTCTCCAGCAAATGGCTCACCAACATTTCCATGATCAGAACAAGCGATATTCTCAAAGATATGGGGACAAAGCGAAGCCCCTATGTAGGCGCATGAATCGTTAGTTACGTTAGTTTCAGATGTGTCAAGTTCATGAACTGTGCTAGTCTCACATTCACGTAGTGTGGTCTCGTACAACAGTTTCAGATTATGATGAATCTGTAACGAAAACAAGGTCACAGAAAGTAAGCATGAGCATTTCAAACCTATACTGGACTAAATTTGAACAAGTTGTTTCGTGAAAATATAATACTACAGAATATTAGCAATATCAAAATATGCATTTGCATGTATGCTTTTCTAAATTGAAACAAGCATATAAGCGATACTGCCTTGGAATATTTATCAGACTTTGCAGTCAGTTAGCAGAAGGAAAGATACACTGAAAACACTATGGCGAAGAAAAAACAATATGATTACAGAAATTAATATCCATAGCCTGAATTTCTGGTCTGTTCCCTGAACCTTGTAATGAAGGGGCGACAACTGAGCTTTAACTGAAACCAAATTACGCCAATGTTCAATCCTCAAGAAAATATTTTTCACGTGCTTCCCTAAAGTCTGATAATAAATAAATCTTGAACAAGTGCATTTCAGAAAGGTAAAGTTCGCAAGACTGAGTATCGGAGTTGGATTAATTCACGTCACCGAATCTATTTTTAAAAGGCTGTACGTAGGATCTGCTGTATATCATAATTTCATTATCTTCATAAAAGTGACGAGACAATTTCGTGTTGTGTTTTTTCACTGTGTATAGTTTCAGAAGTCTAATCTCATTTCGAAAACGATATATCCATAAAACATATTTCTTATCCCAAACACGACTGCACATATCAGCTTTATCCAACAAAATCCAACATCGATCCGCTTCCCTTTGCCGCCATGATTGAAGGAATTGGATTTTTTTTGTTTTTGGAGGCGCATTCGGTTATCGGGATTTCGAAGAAGTTCAACTGGCGATCAGTGTTAAAACTGGAAGTGAGGAAGTGGTAAACCTGCCGTGGGTCGATAAAACTATTCTAAAACGAACGGAAACTACTATGTTTTTATTTTCCCATTGTAGTCTTGAGTACAGGCGAGTATTATCGTCATGTTCTCAAGAGATGTCAATCTGATATAGACTGCATTGAATAAAGACGTTATCAGTGCAAATAGTAGGCAGCTACCGTTGCCGTTTTTTGCGAGAGTAACCAGTTGTGGGTTGCCGATAGCCGATTCCTAATCTTACCAAACCAGGCAATACAATTTCCGACATCCCTCATCTACTGTAGATATAAAGGTTTCGCTTCTAAGTGCTAATTCGGTTCACCTGGTCTTCATATACAGCTCTGCAGCTAGACGTTGATCTTCATTCTGTGGACGGTATGGGTAAACCGTGGAATTAAAATTTTCTCTTTCTAAATGATAAATAACGTATGAAGTGCATTCGAAATTCTTGGGAATATTGAATGGTTTGTTCTAGTGGGGAGAAAAGAAGGCTAGATTTGTTCTGAAAGACGAAGAATGTTGCGATAGGTTTTTTTTTCAAATTTCAACACCCGACACAAGCGACGAACGAGACGCCTGCTAGAAAATCATTGGATCCGTTCCTATAAAATTGCCAGAAATCTTGCTATTAGCGACTTCGCTCCATCAGATGCCCTTGTCGAATGTGAGGTGCCGAGGGAGACTTTCCTGTGGAGTAACATGGTTGCTTTTTAGTCGCCAGACGTCGTAAATGTTTGTTACATATCTCACCAGTTTATTAGCTGTAAGTCGTGGAATTCTGCTGGTGGACTGTTAATCCCTGTGGCCCGCCGCTGTACATACCATTTGACAAATATATGCTGGTTTATTGTCTTAATGGGGACTTTCCCGCACGACGTCGGGAATTACAGGATACTTTTTCTTTGTATTCTTGCATTTACCATATGTTTATTCCCATATTGAGGCGTTTACTTCATCCGCTTTTTTTATTGGAAAGAAGCGTTCACTCTGCTGGTATGCATGTAGTCGCCTCCTGGTTCAAAACTGGCACGTATCGCTTTGCTTAATCAGACTCGTGGTACGTGGTATCTCTGTTCCTTATTCCAGCTAAAAACGAGATTAAGGTAATCGGAATCTGCGAGTGACTTCCATATCGGATTTGACAGGAGCATACATTATGCCGTCGGTGTACCATTTTATGACTCTTTGGTTAAAACACTACACTCAACCGGGACGCTTGTCCAAATACAAAATTAAACGACTTTCTATGTAACAATTTGGTGTGTGTATATTTTAGGTTGAGAGCGCGAATTTGGGGTGTGTATATTTTAAGTTGAGAGCGCGAGTGGTGATGATAAGCAGAAATTTGTCTCCAGCCCGCCCCAGTGTGGTGGTTGATGAGGATAAGACCATGGTCTAGTGATGTCTTTGATCGGATACGTTGTCTAAAATGGCAATTCGTGACAACGGAGTGTTAAAATGAATATATTCAAACATATTCATTGTATATCAAGCGCTCAAAGACGAATATGTTACAGTGATAAATTAAAATATTGCTTATCTATTGCTCAGATGGAGGGTCCATTATGATTCCTAAAGATGAAAGGTCGAAGAAAAACGTAAAATAGCCATATTGGGTGTTATAATGCATGCATGATTAAATCTTGCTGTAAGTATGTAAGGGTCGTCGAATATTCTCGAGGTAACATGGATTGGAAAAATCTACACGTCATATTAGCAAAGCGGTGCTGTATTGTGCATACATGCAAATTGTGTGAACGCAATGGTCATTATCTAAAAAGGAAATCGCGCGAAAGTATCAAACTATAGACCCATTACAATTCTGTATGTTTTATTGAGACCGTTATAACTTTTTAAATACGCACAATCTCATATCTGACAATCAATCAGGTTTCGGACGATTCCATTCCTGTCTGACAGCTCTCGCTAATTTACTCGATTCATGTTATAGAAATGTTGACTGCGGCAACCTAGTTGGAATCCTTATTTATTTTCGTAAAGCCTGCGATCGTGTTGGTCAATCTCTGTTGTTGAAATAGATTTCAATTTATAATTGCGAATCCAAAGCTTTGTCCCTGTGTAATCCTATTTACTGGATAGAAAACAACGTGTATGCATCGATGGCTACTACAGGGCTGATTTATTTATGGAGTCAGGAGTGCCTATTCGACTCGTCAGCTGTAGCAGTAGGAACCTCCATCATTGAAGTTGAATATAAATTAAATCATGATTTTAATAATGTACACTACTGGTGTTATACAAACCAAATGTGTATGAACCCCGAGTGGACCAACAGTATGTTGATAACCACTAAGCAGACAAGAAATAGAGTAGATGTGATATAAATGTTT
>JAVTVY010040540.1:0-17597 GCA_036873755.1 Hanleya hanleyi | reverse complement strand
AGTACCCATGCATACATGTGCGGATTGTGATATAGCCTTTAAGCATCCCAGTCAATTGAGTCGTCACCGAAATGTTATACACGGATCACGCTCGCCACTCTCGAGACCGGATATTTCAGTTTCTATCGGAATGCATCTGAGAATAGAAGAACCCATGGAGGTCGATTCGCCGCGGATTGAAGAGCCGATGGAGATTGATCTCAGTGTTGAATGAGAGAAGTAAGCGCTTCGAGCTTCAGTATCATGGATTGCCCGAAGACGTTTAGGTTACACTGAACGAAGATTGAACTTTCCGAAATGATGGCTTCTGATTGGTCGATAGGCCGGTCACCTCCCCTCTAACTTCCGAAGAGTCACGGACGTCACCGAAAAGACACGGAGATGACCGAAGAGACACGGAGGTTGCCGAAAAGACACGAAGGTCACTGAAAAACGTATAAAAGTGGCAATTTTTTTACGCCATTCATGATTTCCAAATCCACAGCCGATATGTTCTCTTGCACAACTTGCCAGAAGCTGTTTACTCGCCCAGAAGACTTGCGACGACACGAGTCCTCCATCCACACTGGTACACTATATTCTTGTATAACCTGCGCACGGTCATTTAATCGGGAAGATGCTTTACTGCGCCACGAACGCTCACTCCACGAGGGTGCGAAGGAACAATGTTATGAATGTGGTCAATTCTTCAAACGACCCAGTCAGTTAAGACAGCACCAACGTTTGATTCATGATCCATCACCACGGTATGAGCGACAACTTTCCACTAAAGAGACACCCATGAGGGTCAGACCTAGTGAAGATGAGCCCGGGGAGACGAATGCCACTGATGATGCGATCACGGAGAGCCCGCCTATACCCACAGTTCAGAAGAGCCTAGATATCCAGCCGGTCCCTAGCATTGCTGTTCCCAGTCATACTCCTGACAACAACGAACATTTTCTGGAAGATGCAGTGGATGTTCCCAGCGATCTCTTACCCGAAGATCATCCAGTGAGTGAGATGTATCGACGCCATTGGTCCATGATCCGACACTGCTTCCACCGTCATCGCCCTATATTGGACTTGTACAATTTCCGACTGACCGACCTCGCCCGTCTACGCAGCTACGTGGAAGCCATCTTCAATGACCAACCTACGTCCTTCATATTAAATGTAGCATTTGGGTACATCTTATGCCATAAGATGACGCGTGCATTGTGCTATTTCTATTCCAGTGCCATCAACCCAGTGTACGACCATCCTTTCACAGTCACCAATCGGGCGTCGCTAGAGACGATGCTGGCCCAACTGGACACTGTGGATCCCTTGGAATGGGCCTATGAACAGCGTCCCAACACCAAGTGGATAGTGGAGAGGGTCACCAATGTTACGTTCTTCGTGGTTAAACTGACCCACCACCCCCATCGGCTGAAAGTATTCACCCATGCACTGATAGATACTCAGAATGCGCAAACAACTATCTGAGGATATGTTTCCTCAACGGTATCCTGGCCTGCCCGATGACGATTAGAACAAACGGTTCAGGCAGTGGAGAGGGTCACCAATGTTACGTTTTTCGTGACCAAGCTGACCGACCAACCCATCGGTTGAACGCGTCACCCGTGCACTGATGAATACCATAACATGCCGTACATACTCTATATGTCTACATGCTGATCGTTGACTTGAGCTCAGTAAACACTTGTACCTAATGTGACGGTTCGTTAAATAATAAAACATGGTGTTTGATATTTCAATTTGTTTTGCTGTGAACATACTAAACATACCCAGGGCGGCTCCCCCAGCTTGGATATGATGTAACATTGGGGATAATAAACTGTATGAACATTGCTGAACTTGTTGTTATTCATGTGGTATAGTACAGCACAGATTCGGTATAACTATCTGAGGATATGTTTCCTCAACGGTATCCTGGCCTGCCCGATGACGATTAGAACAAACGGTTCAGAGCGAACATGGCCGAAGATGGAACTTTCTGAAATGGCGACTTCTGATTGGACAAAAGTAGCCGAGAATACATCTAACGGACAGGAACGAATATGACAGATACAAATGGTGGCCTCTGATTGGACAAGAATCTTCTTGAATTGTAAATATACCCAACGCGGCTCCCCCCAGCGTGGGTATGATGTAACATTGGGGAGAATAAACTATATAAAAAAACTTCTTGTTGTTGTTGTTCTCTCATGTGCCATCCTTGTTGTTGTTGTTGCTGTTGTTGTTCTTTCTCCGGTCTATATCATGGCGTTATGTTAGAGTGTTAAGGTGTAACGACGGGCGTTGACGGGCGTCACTGCATTTCGAAGAATTAGTGACAATTCCATGGAATATCAGAGCTTCTGAGCTATTTCACCAGGGTGTTGAAGCATTCAGAATGGCGTTGGTGGGCGTTGCTACAAGATGACACCTCACACGACGCATTCGCACCGCGGATGGTCCATGTCTACACCAAGTAACAACCTTCACTGCTAAAAGATGCCCACTTTCGCTAATACTCGTACTGATGACGTCACCAATGACGTCACAAATGCTGTGGCTATCAATCAAATTGGGGTCTACACCCCGAGAGCTACAACATGACACCTCCCATGACGCATTCGGACTGAGGATGAAGCATCCCTACCCCAAATACCTTCCTTCACTGCCCCAAAATGCAAATTTTCGCTACTACTTGTACTGATGACGTCACCAATGACGTCACAGATGCTGTGAACAGCCCCCAAATCGGGGTCTACACCCCGAGAGCTACAAAATGACACCTCCCAGGACGCATTCGGACCAAGGATGGTATATCTCTACACCAAATACCTTCCTTTCACTGCCCCAAAAATACCCACTTTACTTAATACTCGTACTGATGACGTCACCGATGACGTCACAGGTGACGTGAACAGCCCTCAAATCGGGGTCTACCCCCCGAGAGCTACAAGATGACACCTTCCAGGACGCATTCGAACCGTGAATATCCCATCTCGACCCCAAATGCCTTCATGTACTGCCCCAAAATGGCCACTTTACTTACTACAACCAACTGCGCATGCGCAGATTAACGCGACTTGCACTTAAAAACACACCATTCTGACTCTAACCCACACAAGCTTCACTTTGACACCTTCCACGACCCATTCGAACCGTGAATAGCCCATCTCTAACCCAAACACACACCCACATACCCCCCAAAATGCCTACTTACTATAATACGGGCCAGGATGCGCATGCGCAGACTATTGAACACGGACGAACCATTAGTGTAGTCAAGTGCTCCTCCACGAGAGCTTCAAAATAAGACCTCACTCGACCCCATTGGACCATTAGGGACTCACCTTGACTCCAACATGTCCACCCCGTATGGCCCTATACACCCATAGCCATGCAGTATAAGCCTATGGGCCTACCCAGGCCTCGGTGACTTTTTTCAAAAATTTCACCGATTCGCTCCGGGACACTCCCTATCGTGTTCTAAATGACGAGACGTGAAAAACAAATCCAAACAACCCTACCGCAAATGTATAGAAGTAGATTTCCCAGGGGGACAAACATTGATCCTATACCCCAGTATGGGACTATATGGGTCTCGGTGACTTTTTTCAAAAATTTCACCGATTCGCTCCGGGACACTTCCTATCATGTTCTAAATGACGAGACTAAGAAAACGAGACCCCACAATCCTACCGCAAATGTATAGAAGTACGTTTCCCAGGGGGACAAACATCGATTCTATACCCCCAGTATGGGACTATATGGGGCTATATCGTACTTTTTCAAAAATTTCACCGATTCGTGCCGGGACACTTCCTATCATGTTCTAAATGACGAGACGTGAAAAACAAATCCAAACAACCCTACCGCAAATGTATAGAAGTACGTTTCCCAGGGGACAAACATTGATCCTATACCCCCAGTATGGGACTATATGGGGCTATATCGTACTTTTTCAAAAATTTCACTGATTCGCTGCGGGACACTTCCTATCATGTTTGTCTTGACGAGACTAAGAAAACGAGACCCCACAACCTATACCGCAAATGTCGGGAAGTAGGTTTCCCAGGATGGTCCTATACCCCCCCATACCCCATATAGGTATTTTCACGTAATTTAGAATAAAGTCTGTGTTCCGTATTTTTTTCAGGAAAATTTTTACATACACCCGCCCTGGAACTAGGGGGAGATAACTCTATTGATAGGCAACCCCCGTTAAGCCCGGCTACCTATATACCCCCCATACCCCATATAGGCATTTCCCCGGATTTTTCGATAAAATCCGTGTTCCGCTTTTTTTTCAGGAAAATTTTTACATGCACTCACCCATGACTGGATGCCCCTTCACCTAGGCTTCACATGGATACCTCATACAACTCCATCGGCCCATTAGGGGCTTCCCTAGATACCAAAACGTCTATGCCCATACCCTATGGCCACCGCGCATGCGCCGAATGCCGATATTTCAACCCCACACCCAGTCCATCAGATGCCCCTTCACGAATGCTTCACTTTGATACCTCACTCGACCCAATCGGTCCATTAGTGGCTCCCCTAGCTCCAAAACGTCTATTTCCATACCCTTTGGCCACCGCACATGCGCAGAATGTCGATATTTCAACCCCACGCCCAGTCCATCAGATGCCCCTTCACGAATGCTTCACTTTGATACCTCATATGACCCCATCGGACCATTAGGGACTCCCCTAGCTCCCAAAACGTCTATTTCCATACCCTTCGGTCACCGCGCATGCGCAGAATGCCGATATTTCAACCCCACACCCAGCCCATCAGATGCCCCTTCACGAATGCTTCACTTTGATACCTCACTCGACCCCATTCGACCATTAGTGGCTCCCCTAACTCCAAAACGGCTATTTCCATACCCTTTGGCCACCGCGCATGCGCAGAATGCCGATATTTCAACCCCACACCCAGCCCATTAGATGCCCCTTCACGAATGCTTCACTTTGATACCTCACTCGACCCAATCGGACCATTAGTAGCTCCCCTAGGTCACAAAACGTCTATTTAGGTATTGCCCGTATACATTAACATTGGAAGTCAACCCGTGGGACTACTTTTTCTCCGCGGAGGCAGACCACCAGACCGCATCACCGCGGAAGAATACATGCCCAGGGGCCCTTTGCCGGAGCTATAGCCTAGACAGGTCAGTACATGCCTTGATCACGTGATCGTCATGGGAAACCCCCACTGGGAAACCCCGCCCCAGTTCCGCCTCAAATTTTACCCGGGGGGAACAAAAAAGTAGGTCAATGAGGCTCCTGCCGTCCTTTCTATACTACTTACGTTGTTGTATGCCATTTGCGACCATTATTTATGGTTAAACTGTAAGGAACTGATATAGGAATTGAATGAATTGACTTTTATTCTGGTTCTTGGCTGCCTACTATACCAATTTCTTTTCAAAAGAGCTTAAACTACGTCTAATTTATTGAAAATGAGCTCTCGACAAGTTTTTAACTTGCAATCCGATCATTGCTTGCAACAACCTTACCTTGTTTTCTTTAAATATTGCACTTAGGGATGTGTACTCTGAGGTATTGCTAAAAAATTAACACTTCCATAAAATTTTTCCAAAGGGCCTAGCTGTGGGCCGATGACCAGGGAAAGGGGCCATGGATCTTTCATTGAGATCAACATGCCGTTCAGACGAAATCGTGAGAGAAAGGTTTACATATGTTCTTACTACGGCGCCACCTAGTGGTGAACAGCAGCTAACAAAATACAACCAGACAAATTTTTCAGGCCTCAGGAGATAGCACACAAAGTTTTGCCCGAAAATGTTTAAGGGTTTCAGAGATATTTACGTTCAAAGTGTCGGCGGCGGCGGATCCGGTGGAGCCGTTTCTCATGAAAGCATAAGAGCATCCACTTTGTGGAAATGCTCTAATTAAATTACCAGAGAAGTAACCTAAATCTGGTATGGTAAGGAAGCCTATGAAATCATGAATCCTCATACCATATATATTCTTCTGGTGTCGCATCATATCGTAGTGTCTGGTGAACGTAACACAGCAACATCCGCCAACACATAGCTTAACGCCACAACGCCCTACATGCAGATAAATAGCTCTGAAACTTTTAGATATAAATAGCTCTGAAGCTTTTTAGATATAAATGGCTCTGAAGCTTTTTAGATATCCCATGAAATTTAGACTAATTCATCGAAATGCTGTGGCGTCCTTCAACGCAAGTCGTTACGCCTTTACGCGCGTCTCGTCGCCTTAACGCCCTATTCCAAGACCTTAATGCCATAACTTAACGCCTTAACGCCCTTTCGTAGCCCATTAACGGTTCCATATACCGTCGACCTCTCTGGGCCGGAGGTCATGGCCGTTATAGTTCCGACAAAGGTCACGTGACCGGAAGTGACTCGGGTGTGTATTCCTCGGCGGTGAGGCGGTTATTTCCGGTACCGGAGATAAGCCTCCATATGCCGGGGTCTATGGACTGCATGGTGTATAGTGAAAATGCCGTCAGTCTGAGCATGCGCAGTGAAGTAGTACAGAAAGTGAGTGAGTTAATAGTGAATGTCGCTTTCAATTATTTTTTCAGCTATATCACGACGGGGAAGGGAAGGGAGGGAAGGAACGGGGTACCTACCTGTAACAGAGCAGATCTAATACTGCCATTTTATAGTGCTGTCCCACTGAAATATCATGCCGTAGGCAGACATGACACATGAGCGAACCAGTCATTGTTCTATCCTCTTAATGCTGAGCGTGAGTCTTTGGTATAACCCGGCCTGGGATCGAACCCAGTACCTACCGCTTATGAGATCGACGCTCTAACCATTAGGCCACCGCAGCGCGGTGTAGAGAAATTATAGCAGTATAGAAAGTTAATTTGAGGGGGTAGAGATGGGCTGCCATTGGCCCAAATGGGTCATGTGAGGTGTCATATTGAAGCGCTCGTGTGGTAGAGACAGACTGGGATGAAACGCGCATGCGCACTAGTGGAGTGGTAGAGAAAGGACAGTTTCATGCACGTTTGGGTAGATGGGACGATGTTCGATCTGGCTACCGGGTATAGTAGTGGTATAAGAGGCAACGAGATTGCTGATGAGTATGCTAAAACTGCAGCAGTAGAGGTTCAATCTATGCAATCAGAATTCGCAAATGATAAATCCTCAGTGTTTCGACACATGAGGAAGAAGGCGGTAGTTAAATGGCAACGACGGTTGGAAAACTCCACACAGGTACGCTGTGTACAGGCTGTGATCAAGAAGACAAACACCAGAAAGTTTTTCCATAAACACAGAGGAAGAGAACAAAGCTGCCTGAACCAGATCCTCAGTGGTCATACCAAACTGAAACATCATCAGGTGAAGCTGAACACCAATTTAACGTCAGCAGACTGCAGTGTCTGCAATGTGCCCGAGACAGTACATCATTGTGTCTTCCAGTGCTCGAGATTTGAGAAAGAACGCGATTCTCTGATGGACAAAATGAATCAGACTCTGTGTCTTCCCAACAAGGAGAAAAAGGATCTATTGTGGGGGAGATCAACCTACAGGTGCTAAGTGGGCACAGTGAGGTCCTCTCAAGGGAGCACAATTCTAAGATAGTGGGAGCATTCTGTGACTACCTGGGAAAGACCTACCCTCCCTAGAACATGTATTTAAATTAGTCGCATCAGCTGTGCCACCCGCACAAAGATTGTAAATAACATTATCATGTTTCTCCAGTTTATAATGTACATAGTATTTCTATCTACCTTGCCACTGTATATACATTTTTTTTGCCCTACTCTGCATCAATGAGTCGGACAACACGTATTGATCGATCGAACACCGCCCGCCGTTTACTTTCTCAAGCATAAGAGAACAAACAGCATTTTGGGAATATAGCACCATGTGATTTTTTCTTGTAGCATCAGTGAAAAGTGTGTGTGTGTGTGTGTGTGTGTGTGTGTGTGTGTGTGAGTGTGTGTGTGTTGGTGTGTATGTGTGTGCGTGCGTGTGTGTGGCGGTCGTAGAGGGAGTGGTGGTGATGGCCTTGCTCAATGCCCGTCTTAACGCAATGCCACCCTAACACCAGGGAGTAAGTTTCCCTACGTCTTCTTTAACTAATCCCATAATGTCGTAACACATTATGCAGACGGTTGAGAAGAAGGAAGATCAACACATTCACAATTATCTCCCGATGATATCATACCCAGGATTTGGGAGCCGCGTTGGGTATGTTTACAATTCAAATTATACTTTTGTCCAATCAGACGCCGCCATTTGGTGTTGCCTTTGTCATATTCGTTCTTGCCCGTTAGATGTATTATCGGATGCTCTTGTCCAATAAGAAGCCGCCATTTGGTGTTGCCTCAACCTCCGGCCACGTTCGCTCTTGTGCATTAGACGTATCGTCGTCGGGTAGTCCAGGATACTGTAACGGCAACATGTCCAGGAACTGACCAAGAATGCGCATTTCGATCGCATTTTGCAGGTACTCGATGGGCCATAGTCTCTTATCCTCTTCCAGGAGATGCTTGGTATTTATGATGGACCTATACGTGGAGTCGCCTTTCATTTCGGATGGGAGCAGGTTATACTGTTCATAGATCACCATGGCTGTTTTTCTGATACAGGGGCGCGTTTGGGCGGTAGTCTGTTATGCTGTCTGTTAAGTTATGCTATCCGGCGTCGTCGATCGCCGCTGCGTGAGTATTAATAGCTGCTGTGCGCAATACGGTACCAAAGGGTGGGTTCTTCATCACTCTTGCTTCCCTGGGACGTGACGTAGATTGACTATCAGCAAGCGAGCTGACTGTATAATGGATACACCCTCAGATTGATGTCTTCAATCCCATGTATATTCTTCTGGTGTCGCATCATATCAAAGTGTCTGGTGAACGCGTGTTCCACCCAAAAGATGTCTAACCTATGTTGACGGTTGATCGTCGACTGTGCAAGCCTTTGGGATACGCTTGCTTTTATGCACGTAACACTGTAACGCCCGACAAGGCTCAGGTTAACGCTCCAACGCCGTGGTGAAACAGCTCCGAAGCTTCGACCAGTCTAGATTTCCCAAGGAATTGGAACTGATTCATGGAAATGCAGTGACGCCCGTCAATGCCCGTCATTACGCCTTAACGCCCGTTTCAACGCCTTAACGCCTTTAACGCGCTATCTTAACGCTTAGAAGCTATTGTGGGTCTAGATATCCCAATGAATTTAGACTAATTCATCGAAATGCTGTGGCTCCCGTCAAACCAGTCGTTACGCTTTTACGCGCGTCTCATCGCCATAACGCCCTATTCCAACACCTTAATGCTCTAACTTAACGCCTGAACGCCGTTTCTTAGCCCATTAACGCCATAGCGTAAAGCCTGAACGCACTGTCGACCGTCCAATCACAGGCACATGAGTAGTAACAGTAGTCGGTGGACTCTCAGAATCAGCCGTTATACTCTCATCAGCATTTGCAATGGCTTCTCTCGCCTCGGTGTCTCCATTCCCATGTATATTTCTCCTGGTGTCGCGTCATATCGAAGTGTCTGGTGAAAGCGCGTTCGCATTCAAAAGATGTATAACACATGTTCGTCGACTGTGCGCGTTTTTGGATACGCTTGTTTTTATGAACGTAGCACAGTAACGCCCGCCAACGCTCAGCTTAACGCTTTAACGTCCTGGTGAAATAGCTCAGAAGCTTTGAAGAGTCTAGATTTCCCAAGGAATTGAAACTAACTCATCGAAATGCAGTGACGCCCGTCAGCGCCCGTCGTTACGCCTTAACGTCCGTCTCAACGCTTTAATGCCCTACCTTAACGCCATATCTTAACGCCTTAGTGTCCTATCTTAACGCCTTAACGCCCTAGCCGAACGCCTTAACACTGTATCGTAACACCTTAACGCATTGTCGACCGTCCAAAAATTCCCCTGCAAGATGGCAAATTGAGCAAACAGATCCTTCTGTCACAATTCTCTGGAGCCATCGGGCTCAAATATTCGTCGTCCAATGAGAGAGAGAGAGAGAAACTGGTTTGCTGTGCCAGTTAGCAACGGGTACTTTGATATCCGTTCAAGGCGTTTGTTTGTGATTTGACACCAAGAATGGAGAGAGACAAACACTATCAAAGACGACCTCGACCGCCAAAGACGATATTTATCCCTGTGGATGGAGGTAAACCGACTCTCAAAGATGTCGCCATTTTCGCTGTCGATTTCCCAATAGCCAGTGAAAAGCCTCGTTACATATCCAAACAGGTGGGGTTAGGTATTACCCACAATGCAATTATTGCACATATATTTTACATCTGCTTAGAATACAAAAAAAACATCGCATAAAAACAGTTATCGAATTAAATAAAAAAAGATGTAACTGAACGAAAAAGGTTTCCAATACACACATTTTAAGTTGCATATCAATCTAGATTCTAACAGGACATGTATGAAATCTTTGCGGATATTGTAATTATTGAATATAAATTTAATCAGAATTGAAAGAATATATGTTGAGTGGCATGAAAAAAATATATTGCTGAATATTGCAACAATTGGCCTGCCATAGTGCAGTGCCTGGCTGCATAACAGTAGAAGGGAGGTAAGTAGGGCAAGATACGAGACCAGACCAGACTCACAGACTAACCATATGACTGTGAGTTAAACAAGGCAATGAAACTGGGTCATGGATCTTGGAGTATCGGTGGGTGTAAATATCGGTATGGACCGTCTGTCGGCCTATTTTCTATCTTATAACTGTTAGTGTTAAAAATGCAGCCCTAGGTTGTGTGTGGAACATGTAGAATCACACTACATGTACATGTATTATGAGAAGCCCGGATATATATAGGTAAGGCAGGTGTTGTTTTATTTTTATACAAAACTTAGTTTCATCCCACTGCTCAGGCCCAGGATGTATGAAATATCTTACGGTTTCCCGATGAGCTAGTTCGTATGTACGGAATACTTGAGTCTATTTGTCATTTAGGTTTCAATGAGGCAATGGTATTTTTGGGCTACGTCTGGTATAGCTCGTGAAGCCAGGTATGCAATTTTAGCCTTCTCCTCACTCTCCTTACTTTCGCCATTGTCCCTTAACTTTTTATACGCCCGCCAAAAGGCGGACGTATTATGTGATGGCGGTTTCCGTCCGTCTGTCCGTGTGTCCGTGTGTCCGTCCGTCCCCCGTGTCCGGTCTATATCTGGGACAGTTTTCTATCTACAGCTCTAATTTTTGGTGAGTGGATACCCTACGGGGAGACGATGTGTCGCGTACCAAAATGAAGGTCAAGGTCAGAGGTCAAAGGTCACTGGCCTGAAAAACAGGAAATCACTGAAGGGTTCGTGTCCGGTCTATATCTGTGAACATTTTTCATCCACAGTTGCAATTTTTTGTGAGTGGATACGCTAGGTGGAGACGATGTGTCGCGTACCAAAATTGAGGTCGAGGTCAGAGGTCAAAGCTCACTGTTGCCTAAAATCAGGAAACCATCGATCATTGACAGTTTTCTATCTACAGTTCTAATTTTTGGTGAGTGGATGCCCTAGGGGGGGAACGATGTGTTGCATACGAAATGTAGGTCGAGGTCAGAGGTCAAAGGTCAGTGTGACGGAAAAATCAGGAAATCATTAAAAAATACTAATTTTTTGAGAGTGGATTCAATAGGGGGAAATGAGGTGTCGCATACCAAAATATAGGTCAAGGTCGAAGGTCAAAGGTCACGGACCCAAAAATCAGGAAATTATAAAAAATAACATTTTTTTGTGTGAGTAGATACATTAGGGGGACACAATGTGTCACTTATCAAAATGTAGGTCAAGGTCAAAGGTCAAGGTCACTGTGACCCCAAAATCATAAAATTGTTATAAATCATGGTTTTTTCAGTCCATTGAGAAATTACAGGTAGCCGTTTTGTCATGTACCAAAATTTAGATCCAGGTCAATAGTCAAGATCACTGTGACACCAGAATCAAGGTGAAAGGTCAAAGGTCACTGTGACCCCAAAATCAGGAAATTATTATAAATAACTTTTTTTTTTGTCAGTAGATACATTATGGGGACGTGATGTGTCGCATACCAAAATGTAGGTCAAGGTCACTGCGACCCCAAAATCGTTAAATTGTTAAAAATCATGATTTTTTGTGTCCATTGAGAAATTACGGGGAGATGGTTTGTCACTGTCATTGTTTTGTGTCCGTAGATTCATTAGGGGGACATGATGTGTCACATTCCAAATTGTAGGTCAAGGCTGAACGTCAAGGTCACTGTGACCCCCAAAATCCTGAAATTCATACAAAATCATGATTTTTTTTGTGTCCATTGATACATTGACGGAAGACGAAGTGTCGTGTACCAAAATTTAGGTCAAGGTAACTATGACCCCAAAATCAGGAAATCACATTTTCATATGTCTGTCGAAGACGAGGTCATGTAATGCGATGTTGCGTTCTGTCCATTCATCCATTAACATTTGTTGTCCATGCGATATCTCTAGTCTCAAGGTATGGAATGGTACCAAACTTTTGAGTATACCTTGCTCGCATGGCAAAGAGGAGCCATACATTTTGAGATCAATTTGTCCAAGGTCAAGGTCACAGGCCTTCAAAACTGAATGAAGTTTAGCTGACCATATGTGTTAGGTTGGAATATTCTCTCCCCTACATGTATATGGCATTCATCCTGTCTCATATTTGAAACAGCTACAACTGTTGTGAAATAACAACCATACATTTAGTAATTTAATGGGGAGAGGGATCCTTTATGAACTTCATACCTCTTTATTAACTCAAGAACAAAGGTTTACTTCATCACTTTCTTCTTCCTTCATGAAAAATTATCTCGTCTGAAAGGAATCCATTTGCAGGAAAACTACTATTTTCTTGTGTTTGAATATTGTCGATTTCAGCGTGGGATATGTGAGCTCTCGGCTCTTGCTTCAAGGTCAACTAGTTACCAAGAGTTAAGCTCG
Organism: Hanleya hanleyi; assembly: GCA_036873755.1. Taxonomy (NCBI): domain Eukaryota; kingdom Metazoa; phylum Mollusca; class Polyplacophora; order Lepidopleurida; family Hanleyidae; genus Hanleya; species Hanleya hanleyi. The sequence continues at coordinate 4,688 of JAVTVY010040540.1, read as the reverse complement.
TTTTAGTTTATCATTCAATATAAGATGTTATATATGTTACATTCTCAGAAGCACAAAATTGTAGGCTAGCTACCAATTGGAATCGAAGCTATCCAACAACCTTGAAATTTGGACCAATGTAATTCCAGATACACGGGCATGACGGGCGTATATTGAAGCCCCTTGGGCTCTTGTTAACGATTAGTGTCCCTATTTCATCTTGCTAGCTATTGGTCTGTTAGAGTGGCCTGAAATGACTTTAAAAAACAATAGTTATCCAATGCTCTTTGAGAAGTGCGGGAATTGTTGGGGGTTAGTAGTACGTGACACTTCGCCATATAGCTTCGGGTGTATGGTGAAGTTCAAAAAGGGCATCTAACGCATCTAACAATCAGAACATTTTAGTCGAAAAGTAGATGCAGTATAGTTTGTATTTAGCGACCGGGATAATGAATCTCCTGATGGCAACATCTGCTTAATGGCAAAGGCTTTCTCGAGTATCCATTGACCAATCGCATTATTTTTCAGGAGTTCCGAATCACATTCGCGACCTCTTGACCTCTTTGAATATACCAATAATTACGCAAATTAGAATCCAGGCAATGTGTGGTATATTTCATCCCCTGTGAAATGTATCCGTGTATGTATCCATGTTTGTTTTGACTTGAGAGAGACGTGTCATTCCCTCATCGACATCAAGGACATCGTCCTCCAGCGTATTCTCAGTGTGAAATCTTACTTCGCACAGACAGTTCAATTAATAGTAGCACAGTGTACGCTCGGAAGATGAGCTATTCTAGTAAAAATTGTCTACCCATTGTCGAAAAAGAAGCCACTAAGGCTATTAATAAATTTTCGATCAAAGACCAGGACACGAAATCAAACGCCTTCACAAAATCTAAAGAAGGCATCATGTCTGGAATTTCGTCTTCTTCAATTTTAGTAAAGATATCATAAGTAATCCAAGTATTTTCCCACTTGATCTTCTAATATGATATTTAGCCACCTCCTTAGCCGGTTAGCATGTTATCCAACAAAATGATTACACCGCCTCTTTTAAAACATGAATAACTTGATCGGCTTATGCATTTATCTCTAAATAACGTAGCCCATCGGGCCAACTAGACTCCTGTTTTGGATAATATCATTGAGTATCATTGTTTGGAATACACACATACTACAATGACGGCAATTACATATGGCAAGCCGTTTCAGTATTTAATCGGTTATTTGACATATGTTGAAAAGATTTACACATATGTACAAAAGAATTCCAAATAACCGATTAAATACTTAAACTGCTTGCCATAATTACAGCCTTGAACGGTACCACTATGAGCTGCCGTTTATGACAATATTATACACGGTGTATATATATAATGGAGCATGGAAATATGGTGAAATGAATGAATATGGTGTGAATTGGGTCGTTATATTGGAAATGTTGTTATATTGAAAGTTACAAAATATGGGATGGTTTTATCATATATTGTAACATTTGTGGCAATGTTTATTAAATGTTATTTATATAGGAGTAAAATGCATACTAAAGTAGTTTTATATATATATATGAAGAGTGGTGTAATTATATACATTCCACATTTGCTAAACATATAAACCGATTGAACGTATATAGTGTAAGCGGATATATATATAGAACGACTGAATACGGCGTATTTGATACGGCGTATTTGACAAAGACGCTTACCGGATATGGCAGGCGGATATGGCAGGCGGAAGTATGCTGTGAGCATGCACGTTGTGCTGGCGCAAAGCATTGCGGTTCCAGCTTCACGATAACAGTGGCCATAATTTGACTGGCCATTGGCCATCAAACTAGGGTCTTCGACACAATCCAACAACTCGACTTGGTTGCCGGTCAACAGTGGCCAGTGCCATATTAAAATTTGCGAATAGAGAGAGGTCAGCCGGTCCCCGCTTTACGGTGGCCCATGGACGACATGCTATATTTTTTTAGTTTTGGGTTTTTACTTCTATGTTTCATTTTTGTGTTAGGTTTCATTTTTTCTGTTTTAGGTTTATTTCTTAAGTTTTCACCCGGGTGAAAACCTTCTCACCCGGGTGGAAAATTGTCCATCTGGTTAAAACTTTCTCACCTGGGTGAAAACGTTTTCACCTGGGTGAGAAGGGTGAGAACGTTTTCGTTCCCTAGCGCTGACATTCCGGCAAAATGGAGGATGGTTCGTTCAAAAGTATAGATGATCTCAAACTGTCAAACTGAACTTTTAAGATTGCTCATGCAGTCGATAAATAATATTTCACGTCTTGGGTGCTTTATATACCGGTAAGTTGTATTTTCAAACCCGTATTCTTTGCGAGCACACGAGCTTGTCATGTCTGAAAAGAGAAAATTAGGCCCCGTATAATCGAACCCGTATGAATTGTATTGCCCGGCATCATTCAGTGATTCAAAGTGTTCGGTAGCTAAAATCGAATAGTCCGATCGCGCAAGTCAAACCGCCTAAGACGAATCGTCCAGCGCCCTGTGTCGGATCGGCCGATGTAGTTTTTGGAGCTTATTGAGTTTATTTATTTGGTTGAGTGAGGTTTAGATTTGTCCTGATACCTCTAATTGATGCCTGATAGGGTAGCCAAATACGACCATTGTACATTTAAATCTCATTAGGCTAAACACATACGATGGAGATAGAGTCTCGCCTATCACAGCCCAGGATGAGGTTAGTTTAAAAATCATCAGTGGGACTAATAGTGAGAAATGACGACCGAGAGAATAAACGATAAGTTGATAAATTCTGACCTTCTGTGTTGTCGCTCGTGACTGTTTTGAGTCCCACACTAATTATGTGGAGGTTCGAGAAACATAACAGATGCAAAAGACCTGCTTCAACTGTTAGCCTCCTTTTCTAAACGATGTCCGACTAGACGCTTACCCTCCCTTGACTCGCGCTTTTCCCCAAGCCATCCTCATATTAGGATAATATTAGTGAGATAGGATAGAGTTTGGATCATCCTAGACAAATACTTCGGACTGATTCTCAAAGTAAAATTATTGCTTTCGTATTAGCTTGAACCTAATGTTGATCTCAAACCCAGCGAAGAAAAGAAGAAATAGTATATAAGCAATTTGTGTTTCTTTTTCGGTTCGTTGATACGAGTTACTGTTTCGGCTCGTTCGTACGATCCGGGATAAGATGTATGAACCTTATCAAATTAACTAAATGTAATTAGATCCATTAGCCGGTGTTCACGGTAGACCTGTTATACGATAGTATTCACAGGATCTCCATTTCTTTCTCCTGGATCCATTCTGCTGTATGGCTCAGAATCCTCTACGCCAGCCATTACTGCCCATGTTAAACTGATTTTGAGTTTTCTGCTTTCTAAAGTAAGCTTATAGAAGTGACTCCACATTTGGCAGCTGAGCCGGTCAGTGTCAAATGCAAGAATATTTGATGTTAATATGTCTATCAAGCCTGAAACATAAATAATATACAGTGAGTTTCATGTGCATGTGTTTATTTTAACCAATTGTTAGACGGATTGCGAAGCAATATCCGTACTTTATGGACTGATGAAATCTGACTGGTTTGCGGGCTGGGTGCTTGGTTGCTTGGCTGTTTTCTGTTGTCAGCATTTCGGGATACAATTTTATGCTTTGTTATGCCCTGTATCTGACAAACTAAGCCTCGCCCAGTCCCATATGCTGATACATTCAGATAGCATACCTGATGCTGCATTGACTGCACCCATCCACTTCACCCAAGGGGTATATCCCACACCACCCCCCCCCTCCCTCCTCCCCCTCCAACCCCCCAAGAAAGGATCTCCAGCACTGTTGTATCTCTGAATCTAAACCTCACCCTATTACGAATGAAGAAAAAACCCAGCCTCATTAAGCACCAAAATCTACATTGGACGACCTGACACAGCACGTTGGACGATTCGTCTTAGGCGGGTTGACTTGCGCGATCTGACTTCGATTTTAGCTACCGAACTCTGTGAATCACTGAATGATGCGGGGCAATACAATTCTGCAGTGCCGATACACAACAAACTTACTGATATAGAACGACGGTGCAATTTAAAATGACGGTAACTGGCTTTGTGAAAAAAAACGGCCATTCTCGAACCCACCCCGCAGCGGAATGCCCGTGCACAAGATTATACATGGCCCAGTTGTTGTTTTTTTTCAGAAATGACAAGCTCGTGTGCTCCCAGAGAGCTCGGGTTTGACAATACAACTTATATAAAACATGCCAGACGTGAAATATTATTTATCGGCTGCATGAGCAAACATAAAAGTTCAGTTTGACAGTTTGAGGTCATCTATACTTTTGAACGAACCATCGTCCATTTTGCCGAAATGTCAGTGCAAGGGAACGAAAACGAGAGCACGATCACGTGAAATTTTTACCTGGGTGGAAACCTTCTCACACAGGTGAAAATCTTCTCACCCAGGTGAAAACACGTTTTCACCCGGGTGAGAAGGTTTTCACCCAGGTGGAAACGTTTCCACCCGGGTGAAAACTGAAGGAATCAACTTAAAACAAAAAAAATGAAACCTAACACACACACAAAAAAAAATGAAACCTAGAAGTAAAAAAAAAGTACTCAAAACTAAAAAAAATATAGCATGTCGTCTATATATGGACCACCGTAAAGCGGCGACGGGCTGACCTCTCTCTATTCGCAAGTTTAATATGACACTGGCCACTGTTGACCGGCAA
>JAVTVY010040539.1:0-18092 GCA_036873755.1 Hanleya hanleyi | reverse complement strand
TAGTCATATGTGGGAAAAAGAAATAAAAATAAAATAGGTTGTCGATTTCTAGCTGTAATTCTCCACTTTTATGTACATGACTGCCAATATAGTGTCCAAAAAGTCCAAAAGACATGGATGAAGCACTGGTTTATCTCCTTTATCTGTGTTGCCATGAATGCAGCAATTGTGGTTATCTCCCTTGTCTGTTGTGCCACGATAGAAAGCTGATTGTCTCCCATGTCTGGTGCCAGGGATAAAACACTGATCACATGTATCGCCTTTGTCTGTGGTGTCATGGCTGGAACAGTGTGATTATCTCCCTTGTCTGTGGTGTCATGGATAGAACAGTGTGATTATCTCCCTTGTCTGGTACAATGGATGAAACCCTGATTATGTCCTTATATGTGGTGTCATGAATGAAAAAAGTTGTGGTTCTCCCCTGTCTGTGGTGCCACGATAGAAAACTGATTATTTCTCTTGTCTGATGTCATGGATAAAACACTGATTATCTCCCTTGTCTGTGTTGCCATGGATAGAACACTGTGACAGTGTGAGTATCTCCCTCGTATATGGTGCCATGGATAAGTAGTATCGTGCTCTGGCGCGACTGACTGACTAGGCCTGTCAACAAGAACTCGTAGTGGTTTAGTTTTTCGACTTTCAGCAGCCAATGAAAGCGCAGCATTAGCCAATCACATCTGTCAGTATATCGAACCAGGTTGTCCAGGAGTATATGGATATAACAGGGGTTATTTCCCTTGTCTATGATGCTATGGGTTGAATCATGAGCTTATCTCCCCTGATCAGTGTGGAAGGGTAGAACTCTTGTACATCAAGGAATTGGTGTTCTCTTTACCCAGAATGCAATGGTAATGGAGACGGGAGCCAGTCCGGCTTTCCCTGAAAACCTAGGAGAATTGATGAAAAGTGGGAATGCACCAAACGTAACACTTCCGGTATGTTGTAACAATAGTTACCATGTTAAGCTTTGCCATGCCTGCCACTTTTTTGGCTGGATCTCTGCTTAATGCTTCATTCGCCCTTTGTAGACTGTAGGATTCCTGGAATTTTATTATAATTTCTTCCAGCTCATGGCATGCTCTTGTAATTAATAAAGTACTGCAATAATATGAAATGTGAATTAACCTTCTCCAGAGCTTATTACTCTCGGAAAAGTTCGGAGAGACGAGGTTACATCCGGATCACTTTCCCGATATCTCTCCATTGCATTTACAATTCCAGGAGAGCGATCAACAGCAATCCATAACTAAAAAATAGGAGAGTGATAGAGGGCGAGAGTGACCACTCCCCTTAAAATGGAGAGGCCTCATACATTGCATGTGTCTAACTGAAGCTCCTCATCAACTCTCCCAATTGTTTCTTTTTTGGGGAGTGGGGTATTTATTTTGGGAAAACATGTTGGGGGGGGGAGGGGGTTATAGACAATCCTTCTCCCTTGGGTTGCGCACGTAGAGTTGAAATGACTGGAATGTTGGCCTTTGTGTTTTCGGTACATATCGTGATACCTCTAATAATTCAATCCCCCTATCAAAATTCGATAACCCCTATTTTATGGACAAAATTCAATCAGTGTGTATAACCCTTTGCTGCTTGCTGATAGTCTCGTTTGTCAGCCTTGTATGTTCGGATAAATGCATGCGAAAGGATTTTGTTATAGACAGTCTTTCTTATGAAGCAATATATTTGCATGTAGCTTGATTGAAACCCCGCTAAATATATATATTTTCAGAAAGCCCATACTTGAATTAATCTGTCCTTCAAAATATTTGCCCATTTGTGTCTAAAATAAAACCAGACCAGGTGAGAAAATAAAATAAACTGAAACTAATTTTCTATGGCGATAAATTCACTCGGCACTGAAGACCGACATACAGACAGACAGCCGGTCAATCGCTGCCATTGTCTCATACGATGACCGCATTCTCAACTAATCAGCTTCGCGATACTAACAGAGCCCAGGCGAGGTCAATTTGGCCTCGGTAGTGAAGAATGATGACATCTCTATCCAATCAAATCCTTCGTTATTGTTGATTATTTGTCACTCATCATAGGTCGAAAGAGCCGGAAATGATCTTTAAAATGATTTACAATCAAATTTGAGCGTATATTGCCGACTATTTCCTTGTCCAACGATGTGGACTACCGACGACCTCTCAACTTGACGAACATGTTACTGTGCGGCGATGTTTTTACATGGTGGTCAATTGCGGCCGGTTTCGGCCGTTATGGGTATATACGGTGCCGGCCGGTTTTGGCCGGTATAAGTACGAAAGGGTTAATAACTTTGATGACCCTACAAAATCATTGAAATAATGAAGAAATAGTGGATTTGTCAACTTCCTGTTCTAATAAATTTGATCACCCTCAGATTTTATAGTTGAAATTGAATTATTAGAGGGATACCGTAGAGTGAGCATGCTCAACATTTAGAGGTTTACTGCATCCAAGATTGTCCAAGATGATCTTTAGTTTATAAAGTCCTAGAATTCAAAGAAAGTATATCATATACTTATTTTCAGGGAAAATATTGTCTATTCCCATATTTTGCCCAGTGACCCTTTGCCTTGCATGATGTTGGCCGGAGACCCATAAACACCTGTTCATTGGACCAGCAATTTCAAATTTGGACAGGCAACAGTTGGGGAATTTAACATGGGAGAGATAGGAAAAGTGGAAAAATTGACTGTTCAAATCTAGTAAAATATGATGGGGGGACTACCCCATCAGGCCATTGTCACTTAATCGGTTGTTTAGCATGACCTCGATTTTTTAAATACACATGCTAGATGTTACATGTATAATTATTTATTATTAATTATCAAATTGCAAACCAATTGTATGTGAATATGAAGAAAATGAGTAAGTTTTACTGATAAAAATGTAAATCCCTCATCTATTTTAATTATTTGCCATCAAAATATAGATGAGGGCTGGTCATGCTAAACAACCAATCGGGTAAAAATGGCCTCACTGTCACCCATCACATTTTAATAGATTTGGACAGTCCTGGGGACAGGCATATTATATATCTTGGCTAACAACCTGCCAAGGACAGAGGAGCAAAAGTTGAAATTTGCATGATGATGCTGTACATTAAATGTTAATTTACTGAGAACGCTGCATGAAAATACTAACTGCTCTGCAGCGTAAGTCCTATCTTTGTTGGCCTTGAGAGTTACAATTGATGGCAGAAGGGATGGCAGGTTGATTGCCCCGTTTCATACGATGACCATAATAACAGAATGACGACCTCTGATGGCTATAGATTGATCTACCTTCTACAACTTTTCCGTCCCCGTGTTTGCTTCTCAAATAAGATGAACACTGGCCTGTTTGAATGCACGCATTCCCTGGCATTCTGTCATGTCCCTCAAACAAGAAGTAGTTCCCAGTCGTGCGATTCCTCGCCAAGAGTCTACCACAAGACTTGAACGCATTGACAAGGCTGCCATTCCTGGTGGTTTGGGAGATGTACATTGCGTCGTATCCTCACGCTGGGGCAGTATTCTCTGCCTTTTCGCTCATTCAGAGTAGCTCCAGCGTAAATATTGAGGGAAAACATGCTTCTAATAATAGATGCTCTTAGAAATTAGAGAATTTCTGTTTTTGTTGCCCTAACTTTATTCATAATGGACCAAATAGTTGCTGCATGTTTCAAATGAATGCACAAATTTTGCTAAGCTTTTCTTGCATTTCACTTCATAATTCCACATATTCATATGAAATATTCTCCAAGAATGTCCAATAATAAATGTTCAAAAAGTATTTAAAGTGTGTGCTAATTAATCATTGTATAATGTCAAATTCAATGTAAATACCTGAGCTGTTTTCTAAAGCTTTTAATTTTGATCCATTTCAATGCTATGTCTATGACGATCCCTGTCAACCCACAATGAAATAACACATAACAGGATACTAATTTACTTTGAGAATTCCCCTCTATACAGTTGGGGAATGTAAACTCTTCAATTTGGAGGTATGAAAAGTCTGCTGCCTTTTCGGCAGTATTTGGACAGGTCGAGCAGACAAACAGATGTACATGTATTCAAGGTTCAAAACATAAATGTTTATATCGCTACATGTACATGCTTATTCTTTGTGATTTCAGCGTAACCAAAGTTTGCCCAGTCCGATGTCGCCGCGCTTCTCAAGTAACCTGCCCCATTCACAACAACAACAACAACAACAGCAGCAGCAGCAGCAGACATTACAGAGCCTCATAAACTCGGCTGGTACCCCACCACCTCAACTCTCGCCCCATTATGGTCAACAACCTGCACCGCAACCCCAGTGGGCGACCAGCCGCCCCCCTCAGGGCAACATGCAGCCCACTATGTTATCCAGCGCTAACCTGAGCCAAGTTCAGGTAAGCCTATTTTCTCACAGTTTACTTTCCGGTTTATCTTCTAATGAAAGAAATCTTAAAATATGTTTGAACCCTTTCATTGTTTAACCTGGGTTCACCTGCCATGTCGCGGCCTTTTCAAGAATACTGTACACCTAGATTTGTCGTGCATGCTTTGATGTCGAACTAAGAGGAAGTGGCTTTGGGGGATCGGCCAGTAACGACGGAATTCCCATCTCGTTTGTTCAGTGTGTCTCTCAACTCGTAGAAATACACCCGCCGACGTAACGGCGCTGTCATAGAACGACTACGAACATGGACGTACGCTGCATGTCATAAACAGAATGAGGAGAGAAAGCAGTAACGGGCCTCTAATAATTCAATCACAGGAAGTGAAATTTCCCACCATAAAATCAGGGAGCAGGGAGATGATCAAATTTATTAGAACAGGAAGTTGAGAGAATGGTTGGAAATCAGAAATATGATTCATTATTTATTTATTAATTAATGATTTTAGAGGGCGGTCAAATTCATTAGAACAACTGATTAAATCTTATCCTCAAAAGGGAGCGATTGAATTTTAAATCTTTCTCTCTGGGCTGTGCATTGTTTCCCATACAACAATGTTGCACACTGCAGCAGCTACCCCATGGAGTCAGTCTATCAATTGTTACAGACTTATATATGTATATCTTTAGAGAGGTAAACGAATTAGGCAAAATAGATAAATCATCGATCATCGTAACACACTGACATGATGTGAATAAGCGGAACTACCATAAAACAGCCCGATAAAAATAACCGAACAAACTCGTCAGAACCCCTTCATGGGGGAACAAGTTTATTCATCATCCTGATTTGCTACCAGAAAGCTTCCAGGATTATTTTATTGAACAATCAGATGTTCACCACTGCCAAACACGAAGACAACAATTTGATCTATACAGACCTTTTTATAGATCTAATTTGTCATTTTATACACTTAAAACTACTGGACCTCAGGAGTGGAGCAAACTGTGGAGTGGAGTGGAGTGGACTTAGAAACACCGGTGTCCGTAATTCCGTAAGATTTTCTTGTCCGGACAATAACTTGTGAACGATTTAACCGATCAACTTCAAACTTGGGGTGTGCCATGACATTGGTGAGAGGACGGTTGGGATTGTTTTTCAGCAATGCGCGTAATATAATATGGCCGCCATCAGCCATATTGGATTATAAGCAGTTGGATCTTAGATTTTCTTGTCCGGACAATAACTCATGAACGATTTAACCGATCAACTTCAAACTTGGGGTGTGCCTTGACATTGGTGAGAGGAGGATTAGGATTGTTTTTCAAGGACGTGCTTAATCCAATATGGCCACCATCAGCCATACTGGATTTCATTGGAATAACTTGTGAACGATTTAACGGATCAACTGCAAACTTGGGGTGTGCCTTGACATTGGTGAGATGACGGTTGGGATTGATTTCCAGCAATGTGCGTAATCTAATATGGCCGCCGTCAGCCATATTGGATTATAAGCATTTGGATCTTGTCCGGACAATAACTCGAGAACGATTCAACCGATCTACTTCTTACCTGGGGAGTGCCTTGACATTGTTGAGAGGAGGATTAGGATTGTTTTTCAAGGACGTGCTTAATCCAATATGGCCACCATCAGCCATACCGGATTTCATTGGATTTTAAGCAGTTTGATCTTGTCTGGACAAAGCTGGAGTACAATTCAACTGATCTACTTCAAACTTGGGGAGTCACTTGACCTTGGTGAGATCCCGGTAAGGATAGTGTTTCATGAACGAGCATAATCCAATTTGGCTGCCATCTACCAGCGATATTGAATTACGTTGCATTTTGAGCAGTTGCATCTTGTCTGGACAACAACTCTAGAATAATTCAACTGATCGACTTCAAACTTGCAGTTTGGCTTGACATCGGTGAGAGGACAGTCGTCATTGCTTTTCAGTTACCTGTGTAATCCAAGATGGCCACCATCAGTCATCTTAGATTTTCAGCATTTAGAACTTGTCTGGACAATAACTCTAGGACGATTCAACCAATCTACTTCAAAATTGGGGAGTGCATGGACATTAGTGAGAGCACAGTTGGTATTATGTTTTATGGATGTGCATAATCCAATATGGGTGCCATCCGCTGTATTAGATTATGTTAAGCTCATCAGTGATATCTCCATTTTCAAATCATACTCTTCATCAATGATATGAGATATCGACCAAAAAAAAAATCGACCATAGAGGTCCATGACCCCCGCAGCAGCAGCGCCAGTTATGGTGGATGTAATCCTCCATAACTGATGCTGCTAGCGGGGGACATGGACCTGTATGGTCGATTTTTGTTCCTTATTTCGCCGATGAATGCTTATTATTTTCCTGTTTGCTTTACACCACACGGGGATAGAACAAGCCCCAAGGGGTTTTAGTCCCGCAAATTTAGATCATCTGGCTAACTTATTTACCATTCGTGAATTACAATGTCCTTTTATGTTGAAGCCACTGATTTTTAGCTTACAATTTTTGATTTGGTGAATGAAATTCAATTCAATTCAAAAAGTTGTTAGGGAGGTTGAATTATTAGAAGGATTACTGTATACACATGAGTAGTAGAGTGAGAAAGATGACTAGGGGGTCCAAGCGTAATGTTATAGGTCACCTAGATGACTTGGGGGTCCAAGCGTGATGTTAGGTCACCTAAGTAGGTCAAATATTCATCAAAAGTAGGTCAGCTCAGAACTTGCTGGTAACAGTCGCCTAATACACGTTCAAGCCAAAAATCAAGGTTCTAATGTCAACGGTTCTCCTTATTTTGTCGACGAAAGGATTCGGATGGACTCACTCACTGACTGGCTGACTCATTACCGGACAATTTGCAAATGAGAGCCTACTTCGTAGAAAAAATTGGCATTGACCGAATTGTGACATGCATTCATATGCTGCAGTGCAACCGGGAGTAAAAAACAATCCTAAATCAGTTCCAATCACCAAATTGCAGGGTACGAATTATAAAATGTTAAGGGCAGCCATTTCAAGGCCACTTTGGCCTTGCTGGCATCTAATTACCTAGAATTTGCAAAGGGGCACCAAGGCAAACAGGGAGGGCATACAAAGCCATTGGCTTATGCATGGCCTTGGGTGTAATTCGCGCAAGGGTGCCAATGGCTTTGTATGCCCTCCCTGTTTGCCTTGGTGCCCCTTTGCAAATTCTAGGTAATTAGATGCCAGCAAGGCCAAAGTGGCCTTGAAATGGCTGCCCTTAACATTTTATAATTCGTACCCTGAAATTGATATGTTTTAGCACTATAATTTCAGAATCTCGATACCCTGACTCAACGGGATAAAGCAATATATAATTCATTTAGAATGGTTGTATATGAGAAAAATGAAATAAAATGGCAAAAACTTAAGATGCTACATAATTTAAGAAAAAAATACTTGCCAATTTATAGATGCCTGGTATGGCATCATCAACAGTTTAGGTTAAGTTAAAAGTTAAACTCACATTTGATATATTGATCCTATTTTACCACCAGCTCAACATGCGTGCCCGTCAGCTCTCGGGGGGTTCAATGGCGAGTCCAGGAGGTCAAGGGGGACGATTCTCCTATCCGGCGGATAATCAGTTCAGTAATAGCCAAGGGGGACAACTGGGGCTGTACAGCCAGCAGCAGCAGGCTGGAGGATTGTCACCTCAACAGCAGGCCATGTTTGCTCAAACTAGACTCCTCCAACGACAGATGAACGTTACAGGTAAGGGAGACAACTCTGTTAATCTCTGTACTATGAGCACTCTCATGTTAGAAGTTCGAGGCTCAATACTAAAATCAGTATCAACTGTCACACATGCGACATGTTCTGATACTGTCTCCTGTGCATTTGCTTCAAATCACCTGATTTTCATCTCTATGACACAGATTCAGTGTGTTTGAAAAATCTTTACCAGGAGAGAGCTGCTAGAATGCTTGGGATACGTTCAGTGCTCAAAAATTAGATTTTCATTGAAACATGTAAGCTCACACCCTCGTGATTAAAGAGGATCTTGAGTAGCAACAATTCACTCGCCACTTTAATGAAAGACCTTGATTTCTCTTCAAAATTTTACTCGCAGTGGTCATTTTTTCATTGCCATTGGCGAGCTAGCTACCATATTTTTCAAGATCTGTGGTATATGTTTGTGTTTGTGAGAATATCCAATTTTAACTATCAGGTCGAGGCTCCCCACGGACCCCCCACAGTCCTTACGGCGCGGCTGGAGACCCCATGCTGATGTCCCCCCATTCTCAGACTTTGTCACCGAGCCCGGGGAGTTTACGAGGGCAACCACAGCCTAATGTCAGTCAGCTCAGTCCCCAGTACAGCCAGAACGCCTTATCCCAACCATACAGCAGCCAGAACATCAACTCCACGCCCAGTTACAACCAGTCGCCCAGCCCCAGCCTCGCTGGAAGCTTCTCACCACAGACGGTGAATTTGACGAGCAGTGCCTTCGCCCAATCACCTCAAGGCATGCCAGCACAGTCACCAGGCTACCCCGACTTTGAGATGAGTTTGTTCAGTAACAACAACATGGTCGGAATGGACAGGTAATAAAACGAAGCTTTTCTCACTGACACACAGTTGTCTCCCTTCCTCTGGTAACGCATAATTGTCTCCCATCCTTGCTTCCCATGGAATGTATCATATGTACAAGCCATGAGCTCCCCTGCCTTTAGGTACCTCTATATTGAGTATGAGATGTGCATCTCCGCCAGAAACCACAAGAATCGAATAAGTATATTCCCAGACCAGAAGCATATCCTAATACTTCAGTAAGGCTTGTAATCTATATTCATACAGTGTTATACCCAGGCAATTAGCTAGAATTTAGAATTTGGAAGTATTCCTTATATTAAATAAAATAAATTATATACATGGCAGTGTGACTAACGTCACAGGACCTACGAAGTAGGGTAGGCATTAGGATTCCGACGTGCACGGAACTGTTGGAAATCCCCCCACCCCAAGTTGAAATCCTGCCTATATTAAGATGGGCACAGCCCAAGTCAGAATCACCAGTGATTTTCTTTTCTCTCCATATCCTAGTACATACCGAGTGTAATCCAGATCTCCACACAAAGTGTTCGGAGACATCCTGGTAAAACTTTGCTATCTATTGACAATCCTGTTCACAACTGCGACCACTCAGTCGGCCACTTTCTAGGACTGACGATCGGTTAGGTTCGTGAAAGACTTCTGTGTGATAAGGTGTCTGTCGATCGCTATCAGAGATTGTCACCTCTGGGTAACTCTTTGAACACAAGGTTTGGTGGTGTTTTCTTCTTGTACCCATGTAATTCTAGCTGTTTGCTTTGCTAGATTGTACTGTAGTCATATGCCCACCCAAAAGTTGGACTTACTATGTGATTCCAGATTGCAATTTCCTTGTCGGTAGATCCACATGCGGAAGTTTGTCAGTTATGAAGTAGGACCTGGTCCGGGAGAAGATGCGGCAGGCTTACCTGTATATATCAGATCTTGCAATTCCCTCCGGCTGTATCTCGTACCTCTGTCTCGTACGGCTGGATGTGGTCGACTGGGGAGAGTATAGGCACGGGCTCTCCGATCTCCCGTTTTCAGCCTTCTAGCTTTTCATTGGCTGAGGGTCTTCGGGACATTCCGGCCATCTTCGCTGGTTCAACATGATCTCAGCGGCCACTACCACACCCTTCCCCCTCCTGATTTTTGGGGTGGGTTATCTCCAGCCTTTCAGCCTTCCAGCTTTTTCTTTTATCGTGTTTTACATCCAGCCCTATCCCTACCCTAACTGTCCTAACTTCAAAATATGTCCCTAAAAACTCCCAAATATTCCTAAACCTTATGCTACCCTTAAAATGGTGCAGTTCCCATTACTCCAGCATTTCTGCCTAGCATGTCCTGGCCTTACAAATAAGCTACGCCAGCCTCAAAAATACCTACACTAAAACTTGCCTATCTCTGCACTAAAAAATGATGCACTATTAAAAGACACTAAAACTGTTTTTCCCAGATTCAAAGAAATACTCTATTTCTTTCTTTCTTTCTAAACCTCAACTTCAGTCTGTTAGCAGACCGCGAGGCTACTGAACACCCCCCTTCCCCCCCACCGGGGCATGCCTACTAGCTGCCCCAGTGGAAAATCCAAAAGCTACCCATAAAAATTAACCTTAAGAAATGTACTCCAAGGCCTAGCAGCCTTATCCCTCCCTCCTCAAAATTTAGATGGCTCATCAGCCATTTAGCCTGGAGCCAACCACACACGCTGAGCACGGAGCTGACAAGTCACCCAACCCACCAATTCTTTAAGATCCTTCAACGGCCTTTCAAATATTTAGGCCTAGAATTGGCACCTATCAATAAAAAGGGCTATGTAATCCTAAAGGGTGACAAAAAAAAAAAAAAAAAAAAAATTTTAAAGTTTAAGTTCTTGTAACTCTCCATTTATTTTCAGCTATTATGAAAAGCTGAAGCTAATTATCTATAGCTATGACAGGCAATAAGTGTCTCCCCTTTTGTACTCAGCGTGTGTGAATAAAATAACTATTAAAATATTCACTAGAATAGGGAGCTAAAGAGGGAGAACTGCCTACTAGCTTTCTCCCTCCAAAAAGCCCCATTCTCAAAAAAAAAAATAAAAGATAAAAAATAATCACCCCCCCCCTCCCCATCTGTTTCCCCCTGGGATGAGTCCCGAGAATTAGATGTGAGGCCCCAGAGGGAAGACCGCCTACCAGCATCCCCCCACCCAGGACCCCCATCTCAAGACCCATCCCAATTCCGTTTTTCCCCCGGAGTGTGAAGCCCGTCTTCCGGAGACCACCCGGCGCAACGCCCTATGCCGAAAGATGGTAGAATCGGCAGGCGTTCCTCCGGGTTATCTCCGCGACCAGCCGGGGTGGAAGATTTTTTACCCCGGCCACCCATTGAATAACGGGCCACACACCCCAGGGGGTGTTGATCCGCGGGAATCCCCGAGGAGACTGATATGGCGCATCAGACTCGACCAGCAACCGGTCCATAGGCAAGCCCTGAACAGCAGCCCCGGTGTCCTCGCAGTTCAAGGCCCGGGCGCTCACCCCAAATACCGCATTTGGGAAGCGCCTGAGCCAAGACTCGAGGGCAGCAGGGCTCCCGAGGAAGCAGTGCACATGGACCGGGTGCATGGCCGGCAGCGTCTCCCCCAAGATTCCCAGTAGATCGTCGAGGGCCATGGTCTGCCCTCCGCCATCCCGGTAGCCACTCTTCCGGGTATTTTCCCGGCAATGAATGACGACCGGGAGGTTTCGCGGGAGCGCCAATGGCAGGATTTCTCTCAGGAAATCAACCTGACACCGGCGCTCCACGGCAGACACATGGTCCTCATAGTCCAGACCGACCTCCCCCAGACCAACACATCCTGGGGACCGCAGAAATTGATGTAATTTGTCCTTAGTTTTCTGGTCCACAGGACGGCTGGCCTGGTGGGGGCGCAGTCCGTATGTGGCGTGTACTCTTGGATCCCCGAGGAGCGCGGTCAGAGATTTCGACTTCCAGCTCCCCGGGAAAACAAGATTACACACCACATGCTCCATTACCACCGGAGTACGCAACAGATGTACTGTTCCGACTTCGTCCCCGATGGCCTCTAAGGTATATTTACCGTGGAGGCGACCGAGGACGACATCCAAGTGGCAATGGGAGTCAACCAGCCTCGGGGGTGGATGAGCCTGAGCAACCCACAAGGGGTTGTCCAGGCCCGAGGAGTCCATCGGCCTTTCCAGCGTCCGGAACTCCTCCCTCAGATGGACTGGCAGGATGGCCAGTAACCTGGCCAGTATCCGCCAGTCCATCAGAGCACCAACCGAGGTTGGGGGACCCAACAGATATTCTCCCGGCTCCGTCCCGCAAGCCATGTCAAATCCCATCATGATTGTCTGCCGGGTGGGTGCGGGACGAAGACGGGGGTCATCTGGATACAACCTGTGGGCCCGGACATATCCCAATAATTCTGGGTATGTCCGGATCCCCAGGATTGGCATCAAAGTATGGAAGAATCCATGAAGGAGGGCCACCCAGTTCCACCACCGAGTGTCCGTGAGTGCCCACTCCTCCATGGATCCATGTCCTGGATCCAGCCCGTGTTTTAGTGTAAAACACAGGCTGGATTGGTGAACTTTACAGGACCAGCACGCCACCTCTGGGGACATCCAAAACGGAAAATGGTTCCACTCCAGATGTCTCCTGGGGCGGGTGCCGGTCCAAGTACACAAGGGACACTGGTGCCCTTCTCGGAATATGGCGTTAATCCGAGCCACCGATTGGGAGTCAACCGAACCCGGGGTCGACAGGTGGTTAACAGCCAACCAGCGTTCCCCACCCGATCCCGGACTCGGTTCACTCCCAGGGGCGTCCCCAGTGTCCCTCGCCGGCGGAGACACTGCCGAATCCGAGGCAAGTGGAGGGTACGCAGCCTGCCAGCTTTCCCCTCCAAACCCCGGACTCGTCCAATGCTCCACCGTCACTCCCCTCCCCCTGCTTACGCCTACCCCTCCCACAGCCCCTTCTAATTCCCCAAATATTCCCCTCCCCCTACCTACTCCTACCCCTCCCACAGCCCCTTCGAATTCCCCAAATATTCCCCTCCCCCTACCTACTCCTACCCCTCCCACAGCCCCTTCTACTTCCCCAAATATTCCCCTCCCCCTACCTACTCCTACCCCTCCCACAGCCCCTTCTAATTCTGGTACATAAATCAATTTTTCCCCCCAATTTGCCAAATCCCACTCAGTCCATTCTTCCCCACTTAATTCTTCCCCCGTTGATTCCCCCTCCATCCCCAAATTAGATAATCCCGTCTCCCATGATCCAGCCGTACTATCCCCCCCACCCACCGATTCCGCGCTATACCAGACATCGTCCGACGATATTTCCCCCCTTTTCTCCTCCCCCCTTCCCCCCTGCTTCCCCGATTTAATCGTAAACCTTTCTCTGAACATTTTTGGCCTTTTCTTTTTTTTTTTTCTGAAAATCAAAGAAAAAAAAACAAAAATGTCTCACACCACATCAAAAGCAACTCAAACTAATTACACACCGACAAAACCCGACATCCAACCACACAGACCAAACAACTTGGGCGCCCAAGACAATAGACCAAACAACTTGGGCGCCCAAGACAATGACTTCTATACAACATCACAAACAATAACGTCACCAATCACAATCTATATGACAAATATGACATCACCAATGACATATCTTGCACAACAACAAGACATCACAAACAATAACGTCACCAATCACAATCTATAGGACAAATATGACATCACCAATGACATATCTTGCACAACAACAAGACATCACAGACAATAACGTCACCAATCACAATCTATAGGACAAATATGACATCACCAATGACATATCTTGCACAACAACAAGACATCACAGACAATAACGTCACTAATCACAATCTATATGACAATTATGACATCACCAATGACATCTTGCACAACAACAACAAGACATCCCAACTTCACTTGCCCTAATTCCTCTAACCTACTCCACTTCTTCACTGGAAGCAGGCTACACATAATTTTTTTTTTTTCATTATTAATTATGCATCTTCCCAAATTACATTGTGACTTGTGACTTGTGACTTGTGACCCAGGATGCACCTAGGACCTTTTGGACGAGTCTGCTCACTTCTGACATAGCATAGCATGATTATCCTTTTCCTCTAGCATCAACACCAAAGAAACTTCTAAAATGACCCTAGACCTTATCTAGGAGCAGTCATATGCGGACAAAAACTGGGGTTTTCGAACCTTCCGACCCCCTCGTGTAACACGAGGCTCTATCATCGGTAGAACCGAAGTGGTATCTTCGTGCACTTTTGCCGGTCGCGGTTTCCTAACTTCTCGCGGTTCCGCAAACAATAAGTCTAAGTTCCAATCCGGAACTTCATCTGTCAGACCGAGAGGAACGGAATCCTCCTCAACACCAGGGGCATGCAGTACAGGTTGTATGCCCTCCTCAGGGGAAGACTCCACTGATACCCAATCTGGTACTCGTCCTTGTCCAGCCTTTCCCGTGTCATGGGTGACTTCCCCCGAAGAAAGCTTTACGGATTCTAAACTTGGTACTTGTCCTGATCCAGACTTTCCCGTGTCGGATGCCCTAACTAAAGTCAGTACAGCGTGACGTCTCCGTCGTACCCATAGAGGGATGTCCCTGTCCTGGCATTGACGTAAAACATCATGATGCCACACATGGGACTTCCTCCTGCTCTCCACCCGGTACAGACATGGGGATAACACCTTACTCACGACGAAGGGGCCCGCAAAGATTGGTCGCAATTTCTTGCTCTGTCCAACTTTGACGGCTAAGTCCCTACGATAAACCAAATCCCCCACCTCATAGGTCCGGGATTGGATTTTCAGATCATAGGTACGTTTTTGTCTATTTTGAGTAACCCCAATCCGTTCTCGGGCCAGGCGATGCACTTCCTCCATATATTTCAAGAGGTTTACCAAGTAAGCATCCCCCGTGAACTTTTGCATGTTAACCTCTGCTACTCCCAATAGAATGTCCACTGGCAGAATGACTTCCCGCCCCAACATCAACATGTTGGGAGAGAAACCGGTATCGCGATTCGGCATAGAGCGAATAGCCATTCCGATTAATGGGAGGTGTTTATCCCAGTCCATCTGCCTATTCTCCAGGTAACAACGAATCACCTGGAGCAACAGACGATTATACCGTTCCACCTGACCATTGGAACAGGGGCGGTAAGGGGTAGTACGAGATTTCGTGACTTCAAAGACCTTGCAAAATTCAGAGAACAGGTTACCGACAAAGTTCCTGCCTTGATCGGTATGCACCTGCAACGGTACTCCAAACCGCACTATGAACCCCTCTAGAAATGCCTTTGCGACGCTTTCCGCCGATTGCTCAGGAAGGGGGCAAATCTCCAGCCATTTAGTGAATTGGTCAATCATCATCAAGATGTAGCGATTTCCCCCTTCCGAAGTCACCAGCGGGCCCAAGATGTCCAGATGGACCCGCTCCATTGGTGCTCCTGCATGGAAAGAGCCCAATGCCCCTTTAGGGTTCACTCTCGGTTTCTTGTTGGTGTTGCAAGTAGCACATGTCCGAACATACAGTTCTACGTCCCGAGTCAAATTGGGCCAAAAGAAAGAACGTTTTGTCAAAGCCAACGTCTTATCGCGGCCCAAATGACCCCCAGTCTTTGTGTCGTGCACTAAGCGCAACACTTCAGAACGTAGCTCTGACGGTACTACTAACTTCAGCTTGGAAGTCACACCATAGTCCCACTGATAGTACAAAACTCCATCTTTCAGTCTCAGGCAAGAACGACATAGCCACAAATGCTTTGTCACTGGACTGCTCATAAATAGTCTTGATGGAGTTTGTCCGGTTTCCACATGATCAATCACGGGACGAAGCTGTAAGTCATTATACTGTTTTTCCCTCATTTCAGATGGGGAGAACAATTCAGAGATGACGTCTAGCGACCCAGGGTCTGGATCTGGGTCAGCCTGGTCATCCAAATCGATGAACAAAGCCCGTACCGCAATTGCTGCCGTACCAGTGGTGGCCAAAGGGATCACATCATCCACATCCTCTGTGAAACGACTCCACTGGTTATGGGCTCTCAGACAGAATTTACATCCCCCACAAGGAAGGAATTCGGGTTGGCTTCCCGCCACATAGCAGTTACATGCGGGTAAGCAGTCTGGGATGCGTGACAATCCATCGGCATTCCCATGAGCAACCCCAGCCCTATGCTGAATGGTCATGTCGTACTGGCTGAGTTCCTCCAGCCATCTAGCCAACTGGCCTTCAATTTGGCGGAATCGGGTCAGCCATACCAAGCTATTGTGGTCCGTACGAATCAGAAAAGGCTTACCCAGCAAATAGTGCCTAAAAGTCCGGGTAAAAGTTACGACCGCTAGAAGTTCTTTACGGGTCGTACAATACCGGCGCTGCGTTGGGGCCAGGTTTCGACTGGCGTACGCTATTGTGCGCTCAACACCACTCTGTACCTGCACAAGTTCTGCTCCTATCGCGGTATCAGAAGCATCGGTGTCCAAGATGAACGGATCATCCACCGTAGGTATGGACAAAACAGGCGCCCCAATCACGGCCTCCTTAAGACCCTCGAATGCCTGTTGATGTCGGCCCTCCCAGCTAAAATGAGCCTTGGGCTTCGTCAAGTCATACAGGCACCCCGCTATCTTCGCAAAATTGGCTACAAAATCACGATGATAGTTTACAAACCCCAGAAATGCCTGGAGTTCTGTACGGTCTGTAGGCACCGGCCATGCACGCACGGCACTGATTTTGCTGTCTGTAACTGCAATTCCTGCCCTGCTGACTGTTTTTCCGAGAAATTCTACCTCTCGCCGAAACAAAGAGCACTTCTTCGGTTTCAGCTTCAGGTTATGATCCCGGAAGCGCTGTAATACAAGACGGAGGTTCGCCAATACTCGGTCAAAAGTCCGACCCACCACCACCACATCATCCAGGTAGGCGAGCACTTCCTTCCAGGTCAGGCCACGAAGCACAGTCTGCATTGCTCGTTGAAAAGTGGCCGGAGCATTGCAAAGGCCGAATGCCATCCGGACATGCTCGAAAAGCCCATACTTGGTGATGAAAGCGGTCTTATGGCGATCCGCTGGGTCGACCGAGATCTGCCAGTACCCCGCCGCCAGGTCTAGCGTGCAGAAGTACTCGGCCCCATCTAGCGCATCCAAACAGTCATCAATTAACGGCAATGGGAAGGCGTCTTTTACCGTAATATTGTTTAGGGCTCTAAAATCAATACAATATCGCACTGACCCGTCCTTCTTCCTGATCAAAACTGGGGCAGAGGCCCAATCTGATTTAGAAGGTTGGATGACGCCTACATCCAACATCGCCTGCAGATGTTTTCCCTCCTCCCCTTCAAATCCGCGAGGCGTCCGTCTCAAGCGCTGACGGATAGGACGAGCATCCGTGGTCTCAATATGATGAACAGTGTCAGTGAAATGACCTAGATCTAGGTCACCTGTGGAGAACCGGTCTTGATACTCCACCAGGACCTCTTTCACTTTCACTGCCTGTTCCTCAGTTAATCCCTCACAGGATGCCTTGTACAAGGGTACCAGATGTTCTGGTAGGGAATCTGTCATAGGAGCGCTATTCACTTGCCGGATACTAGGCTCCCCTTGTTTGGCAACAGTATCAGTGTTCGGGTCGCTGTACACCCCATCCAGTTCCAGCGTTGTCTCGATCCATGCTCCACTAGATATTGTCACCTCATTTGTAGAGGGATTACGCAGGCAAATCGGGACCCTTGAAGCACCCCGAATTGCCATCTTGGGCACCATTATAACTGACTGGTCAATCACAGGCTCCAAGACGTAATCAACTGGCGCGAAACCATGCATCACTCCCTGAACCAACTGGGAGGTGAGTGGAGGAACAGTAACCGTTTCGGCCAGCGTAACCCTACTAATTGACAGTGGTTCCCCTTCCCCATGACACTTCAAGGTCGCGGACACCTTTCTGTCTCCAATAACTAAGACATTCTTATTGAAGTCCACGATACAGTTATTGGCAGACAGAAAGTCAAATCCTAAGAGAAGGTCATCAACCAATGGAGCAACCACGACGTCCCAGGTACAATGAAAATCTAGCACTGACATTGGTACCTGCCTAACTAGCATTCCCATACT
>JAVTVY010040538.1:0-18111 GCA_036873755.1 Hanleya hanleyi | reverse complement strand
GGCATATTCTCAGCATCCGCTTCAATGGACTCCTCGGTGTCTTCAATCCCATGTATATTTTTCTGGTGTAGCATGATATCATAATGTCTGGTGAACGTGCATTACAAGCGTCTAGTCCGTCATTCATAATCCAGCCGTCGTCCATTAGAGAATATCCGCGTCCATAATCCGAAGACCTATTCTATTTTCCATATAACAGTATTAGCACCAAATTCAAAAAGACAATCATAGTATACATAAACATAGGCTTGTTTCCTGCAAGAGAGAAGCGATCAACAGTTTTCAATGATGCCGGCAAGACATCATGATGTTCCAAAAATATCAAATCCGTATCGCTGATCAGTATTCTTAATCCGTAATATTCGTTTTAGAGTCGTTATTGACACTCAGAGCATGCATAACCCATGTTGACAGCTGAACATCGACTGTGCACGCTTTGAGATACGCTTGCTTTTATAGACAGTAATCAACCACCTCGCTGGGGGTCTAATAGTACCCCAGCCACCAGTAAGATTTTTGAACCGGATTCGGGGTCTTCACGCATATCGACGGAAGTGACATCATATATAGTAAAATTGATGTTTGCCGAATATTTCGATTACTTTTCAAGTCTGCATAATACCTCTGTTGACCTAGCGTTGAAAGGAATTATCTGGAGATTATTTTCTCTGTTTATCTGGACAGAGCACATGAAAAGTAGTTCGCTCATGTGCAAAACCGAAGGAGTTGTTCGCCCGGATTCAAACTGAACCGTGCGCACGTGGGTTTTCCCCTATACGTCACAGCAACGTAGTAAAGGTCAACTTCTGCTATTGGAGGCAGGGATGGATAATGGAGCCTGCGAAATGGAGCATGTGCTGTAGGGAGGAGGGAGAGTAATCCCCGCCAACGGACAGCTCAACGCATCAACGCCCTGTTTAAATAGCCCAGAAGCCCTGATTTTTCTAGACATTCCATGGAATTGACACTAATATATCGAAATGCAGTGACGCCCGTCGTTACCCCTTAACACCCGTCTCATCACATCAACGCTCTATCCCAAGGCATTATGCATTGTCGATCATTTATGGACGGACGTCATTATGTTGGGGTGGAGGAAGATAATTTCCCGTCTCCAGATGCGTCCCCATAAATGTTTGAAATACCTCATGCAGGGTCGGCTGATTCTGGGCATGGGTAGTTCAGTTGGTATCCTCTTCGGGTACTATCTGTTTCTCATGCAGCAGAAGACATATCCGGGATATCCATTGGATGTCATATATGAGTGTGATAAGACGACAACGCTTGGTGCTGAGCGGTCTCGGTGGTCCCACCTTGAGCTGTATCAATAATAGCACCGACTTGATCGTCGTCTTGACATAAGATTTCGGTTAGAATATCCTCGTTGTTAAGTTCAAAGTTCACATCAAGCAAGGTGGACTCTGTAGTGCTCATGGTGAAATAAGGAAAATTATATACTGTTTTAGAGTCATACGTGGGTACGTTGATTATAGGAATAGACAAACTTCTGAGATGTACTCCATATGTTTACGTGTAGTACAGCTCAGAAGTTTGTATATTTCTACAAGAAAAATGATGTGGTGTGGGTTATTTATAGTGGGATGCTTTGATCTTAATGATGCGTTCAAACAAATTTTTCTATTGAGCCATCGCTCGGACATACGCTGCTGTCCAGCTCATGCCTGAGGTTTCAACTTCAACGCTGTTATTTCGATTTCCATATGAACCGAGTCCTTGTCCAACAATTTCATATTAGACACGAGGTCGACATACTGCAGATGTAAAGCCCGTCGTAATCTGAGTACCAGTGTGTTATGGGCTAAAATTGCGGCTTCCTCTTTCGAATACCCTTTGTGGTGAAATTTGTTTTCTGTGGCCTCCAACGTCTCGCCCATCTCGGCGTCCATACTTTCTTTGAACAAATCTTTCCATAGCCTCGAGTTCACATTGTGTTCATTCCCTTGTACGGGTTTGTGTTGGTCCTTTAGGGTTGGGTGATATTCCGGGACTGATGGTATGAAGGAGACCCGCTGTATGGAGGCGGGTTGCAGCTGCTGGACGGGTGCTGCCAGGTGGACTCGGTGGATGGTGTAGGGCATATGACGTTGTGGTGATCCCTCGCAGGATAAGAAGTGGGGCGTCAACCGGGGATCTTCGACGGTATGACCTTTCAAGCCTATGAACAGGTAGCCGTACGGATCACTTGTCGCGCATTGAAACGCCTGCATGAAATGGTCGATGTTCTGGTGATAAATTCGACTACCAAACACGCGGATTTGTGCTCTGTCGATGGGATTGGAAAACAACACAAAGTATTGGACGCTCAAGACAATATCTCTGGACGCCTTCCCTTCAGGAAAGAGATTCTGGGTCAAATAGATGACGGACAGATTCTGATGGTGGGATCCTTTGGTAAACAAACCAGTTGGCAACATGTGAATTGCCCTTGGCCGCACTCATCAGATCATCTAGCACTACCACGTTGGTCTGCTCGGAGTAGAAGAAATACGCTTAATCGATATCGCGAGGAATCCATGGGACGAAGCTCACATTCTGTAATCTTTTAGTTTCGTAGGCAGGCTGCCACTGGCTGCAGCACCAAACTATACGGGTATAGTTGAGTAACCTTTCCTCTAAGAATTTCATCACCACGGACGTCTTGCCACATCCCGAAGGGCCGCTGATCGTCATGGCATAGTGATGCTCTACTCCACTTGATGGACCTATTTCAGGTGGACTCAGTGATGTCTTGGTTGTGTTTGCATTGAATGTGTCTGAGCATACTATTGCGACGAGAGAAGGTTCTCTGACATAACGTACACGTACACGACATGTTGATTAGTCGACTAATACATATGAACTGATGAGAGACACGAGTTAATCGCTATATGTACAAACACCACAACCATCAGCACACCATCACCACCACCACGCAAACACACATCCACCACTACCACCACCACAAACACACATCAGCCCACACTCCACCACCACTACCACCACCACCACACACCACTACCACCACCACACAGACCACCACAAACACACACACCATACCACCAACACCACCACCACAACTATCACCACCACCACACCGCTACCACCACTACACACACCACCACAAACGCCACATCACCGACACCACCACACACACAGGTAACTCTGCCAGGCAGCCAGATGGAAAAAGGTCCTTATCTCCTCAAAACGCACTCAATTGCACCTCCGAAACTCCCCTTTCTCTACTACTCCCGAGTGATCAATAAATAGAACAGTGGTTTTCCCAGGAAATTTCTCGAAAAATTAACCATGGCAGTTTCTGCTTTCTGTACTGCTAAACTGGATTACTTCCCTTGACTTTTACTTCCCCGAAATTGAGAGACTATACTGCCGCAACAACAACAACAACATTCTCATCTCTATGGCTCCGTTTTTTTGTGTGAAAACATACACCCACCCATGACTTGATCGGCCTGGATGCCCTCTCCGACTCAGTACGCCCATTATGGCCCACCTCGACCTCAAAACGTCTATTCCCACACTCTTTTTCTACTGCGCAGGCGCATCATTGCGCTGCTTTCACTTCACACCAGTCCAGTTGGACGCTATCTCATGAGAGCTTCAAACTGATACCCTCACTGACCCATTCGCACCAATATGGATCCACCTCGACCTAAAACCGTCCATTCCAGTGCACTTTCTCCCACAATTTTCAGTCTGTGCATGCGCAGAATGCTGAAAACGGACGACACTAGTCCAGTCGGATGCTCCCCCACGAGAGGTTCACGATGACGCCTCATAGGGCCCAATCGAACCATTTTGGGTCCATCTCGACCCAAAACGTCCATTCAAATACACTTTTTCTACTGCTCATGCGCAGAGAGACGCTATTTCCACCCCACCAGTGCGATGCTCCCCATGAATGCTTCAAACTGATACTTCACACAACCCAATCAGACTACTATGGGTCCACCTAGACCCCAAAACGCCCACCTCGATCTGCGCATGCGTCATCAGCACTTCTCAAAAAAGGTCAGCGCATGGCCTCGAGACCCCTCCCATCGTGTTCTACAGCTCGAAATGAAGAAAACAAGATGCCACACGCGACAGCAAAATCCACAAGAAAAAAAAGACCACCCCAATACTCCTACCTAATACTCCTTGCGACAGCCGCCAACAGAGTTATTGGGCTGTCAGAGTAGTCGTGCTTGCGTCCAGAATGTATCGATGGCGCTACGATCTTAATTTTCGTATCATCCGTGTATCCGGGAATTTTCCCCCTGGACGTCATTTTTCATGACCTTACACAAACGGGTCCGCACGTCTTTTAACCTTTTGCGAGCGATGGTACCATGCTATAGTATATAATACTAACGCGTGGGTGTATGTACCTAATACATTCATACCACAGAAGACAAAATGTTGAGATTTGCTGGTCCCCGATGATGTCATCGCTAATCCTTGTGGTGATACCCTGTCCTATTTGTAGATCATGCCGTCAGTTTTATTCATAGATCACCCGAATTGAGGTCTAACTTCAAATATATTCATGTATTTTTTCGTGGCTAAATAAATAAAATATCAATCGACCACCCCTATCAATCAAACACCCATTCCCGGTGATACAGGCGATCCCCCGCGTATTTGAAGTCTCGTAGACATGGAACTATTTTCTGTCCGCGGAGGCTTCTCCCCGGAAGAGACTATGCTCCAAGTGAAAGGGGAAATTGACACAACTTGACCTAAAAAATTTGCATATGACCTTTGTGCCGTCACACAAGAACCACGTAGACAAAACCGATTCACGGAGAATGACGTGCGTAAAATATCACAGGCGCTCGTTGACCCTCGTTGATCTCGTATTAATAGCCAGGTTTCGTAATCTGTTCCAAGTAAAGAGCAAATTGAGGTCTCAAATTGACTTTTGACCATGACCCCTGCGCACCATTATTATCCGGTATTGTGCGCATGCGCAGGAGTCAAAGGGTACTTCGTTCACGTGACGTCACAGAGGACCCGGATGTTGCACT
This sequence comes from Hanleya hanleyi, assembly GCA_036873755.1. Lineage (NCBI taxonomy): Eukaryota > Metazoa > Mollusca > Polyplacophora > Lepidopleurida > Hanleyidae > Hanleya > Hanleya hanleyi. The sequence continues at coordinate 13,084 of JAVTVY010040538.1, read as the reverse complement.
CAGAGGTCAAAGATAAATTTGAGACCACAATTTCCTCTTACTATACTACTCATGGATCTGAAATACGTACATGTACCGTAGCTGAAATTTCCGTCAATTTTGTTTGATATTGTCACTTTATCTCGCGGTAAGAAAAACGAGAAACCATCGGCTCCACTGCTTATCTGGAGCATTGCCATACAATTGCCGCCAATGTTACTTATCTTGAACGCAACGATTTACCCTAACCGAGATGCATGTGTTATGCATATAATTCGAGCTGAAATCCCGCTACTTAACCAGACAAATGTTCCATAATTTGACCATTGCTTAAATTAGTTTTGAAAACAAATACCCATGACAATCACATTCATATATCATACATATGACACCTGCAACCAAAATTATATGTTTTGGATTGAAAAAATATCAGCTTTATTACCTTGACAAACAAGCGAGTTTTTCCGATGTAAACGTCACATATCTTTTAATATAAATGTTTAGATTTGTACAAAATTGCAATCTAGGTAAACCATGATGATAAATCAGAGCATTACCATCTAGAATTTCTACTTTTTCACTTTGACAATGATTAACGTTTAGTTTACGGATATTAAAGTTAACACATTCGCATGGCACGATCATTTGATAATTTGTACCGCCTACCAAAGCCAGAAATTCGGAGAGTGTAAACCCTTTGATGTTTACGCACACTGTCTGGAAATGGTGCCATATTTAGACCATTGCTTAACATTGACCATTGCTTAACTCCCTCTGTACCGGCATTTTTAACAGTTCCAAGCTGGTATGAAAACTGCCATGAAAATAAATGCAACGAAGATAAACTTATCATCGCCTACGTAGTTTCCAAGACCATACTTTAAGCTTTCGAACAATATATAATATGATGAAAATACTTGTCTAGAAATTCTTCATTTCTTCATGCCAATGACCGGCAATTATTGAACCATATTTCTATCGGTACAATTGTACCGATACGGTACAGAGAGGGTTAAATTAGTTTTGAAAACAAATACCCATGACAATCACATTCATATATCATACATATGACACCTGCAACCAAAATTATATGTTTTGGATTGAAAAAATATCAGCTTTATTACCTTGACAAACAAGCGAGTTTTTCCGATGTAAACGTCACATATCTTTTAATATAAATGTTTAGATTTGTACAAAATTGCAATCTAGGTAAACCATGATGATAAATCAGAGCATTACCATCTAGAATTTCTACTTTTTCACTTTGACAATGATTGACGTTTAGTTTACGGATATTAAAGTTAACACATTCGCATGGCACGATCATTTGATAATTTGTACCGCCTACCAAAGCCAGAAATTCGGAGAGTGTAAACCCTTTGATGTTTACGCACACTGTCTGGAAATGGTGCCATATTTAGATACTGTTTCCCGATAACTTTTACCATATTGATCCACGTGCTACCGTGTGCAATTACAGTGGGCGTGTTTTGAAATGGATTTATCAAGCTAGCCACCTGATTGGCTAAAAAATGTAGGTTGAATTTTGCATGGGATTTATATATCGCTGAAGTCTGATAACATTCTGTGATCTTTTATCTGAGTTTACTGATATTGTGTATACTGAGCCTTCCTATGATGGCGCTCGGCCAGTCGATAATGAGACAAAACCACGCATGCGCCTATGGTGATGTCGTTATCTGTTTGCACATGTTCTGCGTTTGATAAAATAAATAATTTCATGTACTCTCATCCAGAATACAGTTCCAGAATAAGGGCATCGAAAACCGTTTCTGAATACTCAACACCTTTGAATTTATCTGGTCCATATAAACTCTCGGTTATGAGGATATGCAAATAGGTATTACAGGCTCCCGGGTTAATTGTTTAGTGTGCAAACAAATACATAACTCAACTGTATGTTATACAAACGTGCATATATTGCATGTAGTTTTTGTAAAATCCGTTGTACGGTATAAGGAATTTGTGATAAGCCAAATGGCCGTCCGCATGAGTGGAGTGGCACTGACGTCAGTGATGAAAGATTTGATGTGTCTGTTAGTGGCCTCTTATCCGCACTCGTCCAGGAGATATTTTCGTTTGACTGCACAATTCTCGAGGTGTTCCGATCGCCTGCTATATACCTGGACGGCCGTATATCTGGTAAATACTTTGCAGTTTATACGAAAGTGTTTGCGAACATGGGATAAATGCGGTACCGGTATACTTTACAATTCCGACCTGTGATACACGTGGTTTCTCCTCCCAGCCTCCCAGCCTGAGAGAAGGAGGTGAAAATGAAGTCGTGAAGGTTATTGAGTTTGGAAGATGGACCACGCCAGCTGTGCTACACGGCGTCTGTTATAGGAATTGAGGGAAGTGGGGTTCAAAACAAACGTAAGTATAGTTATATCTTTATTAGCACACGTCCGTTTGGTTAAGGTCATATCTTCGAGTTACTAATCATCTCAGACTGCTCCTGTCCGAATTAACCACACAATTGATTTCTATCTAGGCTTACGACGGCTAAAATTACAAGCGTCTGGTCCGTCATTCATAATTCAGCCTTCGTCCATTAAAGAATATCCGCGTCCATAATCCAAAGACCTATTCCATGTATAATTAGCACCAAATTCAAAAAGACAATCATATTATACATAAACATAGGCTTGTTTCCTGCAAGAGAGAAGCGGTCAACAGTTTTCAATGATGCTGATTGATGTGGGTTATCAGGTAAATGGACAATTATTAACCCTGATCGTGGCGATATGAGGCCTGCCCACCCTCGCCCAACTATTTTTCTTACTTCTAACATGGTCGCATCGTGACGTCATATTCGATTTTTCGGTCAGATTTTCAAATTATTTCTTATTTTCTCCGCGTAAATTGCACACTTAATGAAAATTTAATTAGCTGATGTGAAAATAATTTTGGTAATTTTATTTTCAAAAGATAGTGTCACGGCACTGTAGCGCTCATCTGGCTATAACTGGAGAAAGTGGCTGCGAGAAATTTTTACTGAAGAACTGCAATAGATGAGTTTCTAACTTGCGTTGTCTCCCCTGAACAAAATGGCAACATAGTCGATTTCACAGGAGGTCAAGCTGCAAATTGATGATTGTAATTGGAGGTTATGGAATAAAGGCAATTATACCAAAATATAATGTGTGATTGTCAGTAAAGCTGTATAAGCAATAACCAGAACCAATTTTTATTATGTGATTGCAGTCGTTCGTCCGTCTGTCCACTTCGTGTCCGGACAGTACATTGGACAGTTTTTAACCTACATGTACGATTCCAATATTTTGTGGGTATATGCACCAGGGGGAGACATGTCGAGTACGAAATATGTGCGACTGGGTTGTTACGATGGCAATGAGATGTAACAGGACATTTTTCCAATGAAAGTAATCTCTGGTGAGGTATGGCCTAACCAAGACATACCCCCATCTGTCTGCGAAGATGTAAAAGATAGTGCCACGGCACTGTAGGTCATCTGTCTGTAACTGGAGAAAGTAGCTGTGAGAAATTTTTACTAAAGAACTAGTAGATAGACGGGAACGTAACACCATTTGAGACTAACTATATTTATTCTACACGAGCTTTCGCAGATAAATCTGCTTCCTCAGGTGTAGAATAAATATAGTTAGTCTCAAATGATGTTACGTTCCCGTCTATCTACTAGTTTAATAGACTAACACGGCTACCCCACAAATCCTTACTAAAGAACTGCAATAGATGAGTTTCTAACTTGTGTTGTCCCCCCTGAACACTATAAAATGATCCATGCAGTTATTTCCTGAGATTTTATGATAAAGTTTCATGGGAAATTCAAGATGCGGCAATATTTGATTTTCGAACTGAACCAAAAAAAGGTATCTTGCACAACTGGACCACAAGGGGAACCTGTGTATCAACATCCATGCAGTAATATCCTAAGAATTTATGATAACACAATTTCATGGGGAAATCCAAGATGGCCACCTGGTGGCCATATTGGATTTTTCAATCAGACCATATATGTTATCCTGCACAGCTAGACCCCAAGGGCAACCTCTGTACCAAATTTGAGAAAGATCCAGTAGTTCCTGAGAAATCACGATAACAATGTTTCATCTGGAAATCCAAGATGGCCGCCTGGTGGCCATATTGGATTTTTCAATCAGACTACAAATTGTATCTTGCGCAACTAGACCCCAAGGGGAACCTCTGTACCAAATTTGAGAACGATCCATGCAGTAGTTCCTGAGAAATCGCGATAATGTTTCATCTGGAAATCCAAGATGGCCGCCTGGTGGTCATATTGGATTTTTCAATCAGACCGCAAATTGTATCTTGCGCCACTAGACCCCAAGGGGAACCTGTGTATCAAATTTGAGAAAGATCCATGCGGTTCTTCCTGATAAATCATGATAACGAAGTTTCATAGGGAAATCCAAGATGGCCGCCTGGTGGCCATATTGGATGTTCGAATCAGAGCAGAAAAGGTATCTTGCACAACTAAACTCCCAAGAGGAACCTGTGTACCAAATTTGAGAAAGATCCATGCAGTAGTTAACGAAAAATAATTATGACAAGATTTCACTGGCAAATTCAAGATGGCCGCCTGGTGGCCATATTGGATTTTTCAATCAGACCACAAATTGTATCTTGCACAACTAGACCCCAAGGGGAACCTCTGTACCAAATTTGAGAAAGATCCATGCAGCACTTTCTGAGAAATCGAGATAACAATGTTTCATCTCGAAATCCAAGATGGCCGCCTGGTTGCCATATTGGATGTTCGAATCAGAGCAGAAAAGGTATCCTGCACAACTAGACCCCAAGGGGAACCTGTGTGCCAAATTTGAGGAAGATCCACAAAGTAGTTCCTGAGAAATTGCAATAACAATGTTTCATGGGGAAATCCAAGATGGCCGCCTGGTGGCCATATTGGATTTGTGAATCAGACCACAACAGGTATCTTGCACAACTAGACCCCAAGGGAACCTGTGTACCAAATTTGAGAAAGATCTATGCAGTAGTTCCTGAGAAATCGCGATAACAATGTTTTAATGGCAAATTCAAGATGCCGCCATGGCGCCATATTTAAAATCGTATCGACACGGCATGAACAAATTCTGGTGTACTCATTGGGGGGAACATGCATGCCAAGTTTCAGCTTAATCGGCCAAGCGGTTTCAGAGAAGAAGATGTTTACGCACGACGGACGACGCACGACGGACGACGGACGGTCAGGCCATGACATAAATCCATCGGGCCTTCGGCCCAGATGAGCTAAAAAGGCAAAAAAAAAAACCCCCAGTCACATCCTTATGGCCGCTATTTTGAATTTTCCCATGATTCTCTGCTTGGAGGAGTATGCAAATACGCTCAATACAACACGCTATAAAGTCACGTAATGTAACCTCTTAAATGTTTTTATCGCGTCAGCGATGGTGCGGATAGTGTGGGTAGCCTGCCTTCCCCCCAGGCCTGGTAGGGCTAAACTGTCTATTTCCATTCACTCTCCACATAGAACCATTTGCGGACCAATGGTTTCTTTTGAACCTAATCTGTTCCAAGTTCACGTAGAGTCGTTCTTACTATTGTTATAGTAAATTTTTTTTTTCGGGATAAATTTTGCTTCCACGTGCTTTGCACCTTCGCAATTGTCGGGTATCGCCATACCCGTGCCCTGACCCGTTTACTGTCTACTACCATTACGGCGTTATATGTCGGTCAACCATTCAGCCAATCAGCGGTGTCCTAGGGACCCTGCCAATCGAATTTTTCCATAGTCCCGCCTATATGAAACTGACAATTAAAATTGGAAAGGGAAGCGAGAAATAAACATCTGGCTCGCGTTTTCGGCACCGCCATCCTTTGTCTGCGCTTGTGCATATAGCTACAGTGATCGCGAAACTGGCAAATCAACTAGTAACTAATGCGAACCATATGTTCACTGTAATATAACCATTAGAAAAATCATAGGTAATGAGATAATAAATTCCTTCTTATCCATGTGAATCTTTATAACTGTACAAGCCAAATTAAGACAACATGTTTCTGGTATTAGTGGCAATGGTTTCCCCTTGCATTGCCCCTCAAACCACTTGATGGTAAACAACATCACAGCGTGATACCAAACGCGAGGCGTTAAGTTTAGATTGATATATACGTGTTTCTGGGTTGTATCATTACTAAAAAAAATTCTTTCAAAGATTTTCTTAGTTCTTCCATCTTAGTGAAAGGCTCAGATGAGCTTCAACTTACGAATGGGAAATTCGAAACTTAGATCAGTCCCAGCGGTCTATTAATATCACTTTTTCTTGATGAATTCCAGGCACCTCGAAAGATGCTATTTCTCAGGGTCGCTTACATCCTTGAAAATTTCACCTATAGCTCGTTACAGTTATCTCACTTTCCAGTCACAACTGCCAGCTCATCCAGCACATTCCACTAAAACATTCTGTCGAATAGGCCACTTATATATTCGGTTAGTCGTTCAGTTTACGTTTTACAATGGATTGTCCATGCCGTGGGCCATGTGAATTCGTCTAATAATTGCTTTACCACCCCCCCCGACTGCACCCTCTCCCCCCTCCCACCTTCACTACCTCACCTCTCATATCCACCCTCATTTCTTCGCCCCTCTCCATCAACTCCTTTCCTCCCAACCTCTCCCATCTCCCAAATTCTTCAGTGTCGTGGTAAGCAGTCGGTGTCTTCGTCGATGTTGTTGTTAATATGTTTTTTTCTCAAGAATATGATTATTTCCCACCTTTTCATACACCACAATGACAGTGGATATCATAAAATTGCGTTCTATACGACCTACACCGATCTACATACCCCTCCTCTACTATATATTCCTCTATATAACGTCCTTATAGATAAAGATATAGTAGAGGGGGCTAACCATACCACTGCTTCTCCGCCACCATCACCTCCGCGAGAATCCATCACCCCGCCACATCCTCTTCCCTCCCCCAACACCACCAACTCCTCTTCTCTCCTGCTTTCAATCTCAGTAAACTCAGATATAATATCACTCAGGTATAATATCACGGAATATTATATCTGAATTCAGCCATATATAAATCCCATGCGAGCTTGAAACTACTTTTGTTAGCCAATCAGGTGACTAGCTTGTTGAAATCACGCCCACAGTAATTATACACGATAGCACGTGGACGGATATATAAACATTTTGAAGAACCAGTATCCAAATATGGAATCATTTCCAGACGGTCTGCATTGTAAACAGCGAAGATCAAAGAGATTACTCCCCCCGAAAAGTCTGACTTTGTTAGGGGGGTAGAAAATATCAAAAGATTTCACCGCGCGATGATGTTAATCTCTGGGAAGTAAACGTCAATCATTGTGAGAGAGAAAAGTCAGAAATTGTCGTGAATGGCTTATGATGGGATCTCGCAGAATATCGGCGAACATTTCGCATGAAGTTTTCATTGGGTTACGTCTAGCCTGTGTTCCCCTGTTTGAACATCTTGGTTTACCTACATTGTCCTGCATTCAGCTATTCGAAGAAGTCCAAATCGTGATTTATACAATTACGTCATGGTTTCTTATGGGAGAAAGCAATAGAAAGGTCATGCTGAGACCGTGGCCAAATGTGGGTTCGAACAACGCTTACAGTCTACTTATGTTCCCCTGATATTCCATATCGGTATTAATTTGATTGTATTATGTTGAAAGCGACGTTAAACCCTATTTACTCACTTGATTGCATTATTGCAGGTGCTGTAAAATCTTAAACGTTTTCTATTACCGTTGAGGTTCTGCTGCGTATTCGAACGGAGTCTCGGGTTAAGAATCTGTTCATATCTTTTCTGTATGCTGCACGAGTGAACTGAAATGATAGTATCCAATGGAGACTGACGCAAACAAACTTCCCTCTGCCAATCTATAAAAGCTACAAAAGTATCCACGAAAAAAAGAGTTCTGATAATGTTCAAGGGCAAATTGTACACAGAGCAAGGCACATTGCCAAAATGTGTATATAACAAAGTTAATTTCAACATAATAGAGACTCGTTCTAGCAGATATTATTAGTAACTAAAAGGCAAGGCTCGCCACAACACAATGTATGATTGTTTTGTTTGAGCTTGGATTTAGGAAAAATGGCTACAATAAAGTCAAGACCGATTACAGATTTACATGAACAGAAATTGGCCCAAGAGCGCTGCTCCCCTGTGCAGTCACAAGCGGTAAGATACAATAACATTCAACAATTGTAAAACACGGGATCCACGTCGGCGCTTTGGGTTACGTCAACCATACATAAACCCATGAATCTTGTGCGTTTTAACACTTTAAAAGTTCCTTGGGCCCCAATAGTCACTTTTTATGTCACTCTGCCGGATAGTATAACAAAGATGAACGAATTGGATCAAAAAGGTTCCAATGGACGGTTCAGTTACATCCTATGTGATTTTTTAGCTTGAAGTTACCCTGTCACACTCTATATTACGCTCACACTATTCAGCTTGTATCGCTGACGTCCCTACTCCCCTTGTTCGCACCTCTTGGCCGTAAGGGGGAGCTTTATCTGGTTACCCAATCGCCATGCCGTAATAGCTCGGAGACAACCAGATTCTTCATACTAACCATGATTGGCTAAGTACCTCACTCGAAATTACGTCATGCGTTCATGATAGTGAGATCACGACTCTCACGTAATGTGGAAGTCATGTCAATATTTTGACAGCGACATGCCCCCTTACCGCATCTCTCAAAGGAAATTTTTCTCGTCTTTATTAACAGTCAAAATCGTGTTGATCCACTGATAAGCTTGGCATAATGCAGAAGCAAAGTAACTCCGAATAAACTTAATAAACGCATGGCGACAGTCTCAATATTTCGACAAAATTTTATTTGTCATCTTCAGGACATCCTGAAGATGACAAATAAAATTTTGCGTTTATTAAGTTTATTCGGAGTTACTTTGCTTCTGCATTAACAGTCAACATTCAATTCAAAATCTGAAACAATGTTTTTACGTTACCATTCTAGGCAGCTTGATCTTCTTATATACTCGTGACGATAAAGCGTGGTCTTATCAGTGGGATATTAACCTTACCTGGCCTGGGGGGTGTTGAAATGTCCCCCCTACAAAATCTTCTGCGCTATCTCCGGAATGACAAAAAATAGAGAGCTGAAACTCCGTGACTTTATAGTTTATCATATTGGGGTCATTTTGATCCTATTTGCATGACCCCCGAGGAGATGATCATGGGTAAATTCAAGATGGCGGCCATGTGAGGTCCCAGAAAAGTGAGGTTTTTGTCGTATTTCTTCAAAATTTCTGCTTTTCTGCCATGAAAAGTGGGCAAAAACTATTTTATTTCACATCACATCAATATTTACTAATTTATCATGCTGTTTTTGCGAAGAAATTCCATAAATAGAAAATTCGAAAAATCTGACCGAACAATCGACCAAAAATGCCGTTTTTGAAAATGACGTCACTGTGACGTCATCAAAGTGACCATCTTGGATTTTTTACATTTTCTCGTAGAGCTTGACTCAAGGGTATAGTCTGGTAAGTTTCAGCCCCCTAGCTCAAGGGGTAAGAAAAATAATTAGGGGGTGGCCATTCGCCCCCTCCCCCTCCCCAAGGCCACGACAGGTCCCAAAAAGCCCAGGCAAGATAGGGTTAACAACATTAACAGGGATTTATTTGTTAATTATTTGAAGGTATCAGTGAACAAATGTTCGCAATCAGTTGACGAACCTTACTCGAGGAAGTTATCCAAAAATCTGTTCACTCTTAACCTGGGACGAGTATAATATTAATATTCGTCCCAGCTCTTAACTCAGAAATTAACGTAATCAGAGCTGTTTTGCCGTCCGTTTATTGTTAGTTTTGCCATTAACGACATATGAACGTTTGAAAAGGAAGACAACTCATATTGCCAAGACTCTTCTGTAAGAGTGATATGCATTGGCCATTGGTGGTTGACCTGTGCAGAGCGCCCCCTTACGGCCAAGAGGCGCGAAATATGCGAGGTGAATCAGCGGGGGGGAGGGGGGACAAGGAGAGTAGGGACGTCAGTGATACAAGCTGTTTATCAGCGTAACTCCATATCTACCAGATAGCTCTTCTACCAATGGGTGTTATAACCTTTGCTAACTTTTTCGGTTTCACTTCACTCCACCGGCTATAGCTATACGTCTCGCGACTTTCTGACCCAATTAATTCCCCAGATCTCAAATTTAAATAGCTGATGGTGGATTCCTGGTAATAACAAGCGCTGGATGAGCGCAAAAATCTCCGCCGACCTCCAGGGAATACATCACTGAATTACAACACATATAAGGGAATTAGGAAGAGGTGCCGACATACTCACAGAGCCACATGACTTCTGGATAACGTATTCCAAAGCACATACCAAGAATCTAACGATTCGTGATATGTGTTGTATCTCAGGTACGCTTTTATTGTACCTGTTCATGTGGCAACTAGGATGATATGACCACACGGCCACTAGCACCGGCATAAGCGGTATTAGATACAAGTCTAGAGAGCTATGATGGAAATGCTCTGACAACTCGTATATTGGTAATTGTTGAGCTGTTTCGCTGTGACAACTCGTACACTGGGGATTGGTGAGCTGTATCGTCGTCAGATAAAAATGACGGCATTTAACACAAAGGACTAGTCTGTAAGGCCCGATGTCGACCCAGCATCATAGGGCCGGATGCCAAGCTCAATTTTGCATTTGTTGGACGTTAACTTCACCAATGGTTATACCAATGGTAATTAACCTGGGATTGAGGGTTCCCCACTAGCATGTCCAGTTACATGTGTAGGGATGTGGAAGTCACATTCCCCGCAAATAATTTTTGTCTGATTTCACGTGCTTGAAATAATGGGGTATGGAATAGAGTATATTGATGGAAAACCTGGAATACTGCTTGAGACATTAGGCTCCTTCCCTCCCCCACCTGCCCCTGAGAGGACGCGCCCACCCAAATCAACACGTTAGCGACATACATGAGACCCTGTATGCCTAGTTTTATCAACTTGCTTGTGATTTTGAGCTATAGGCCCTACACATCAACACTTCATATTTTGTATGCGTACAGTATAGCATCCTCATTGACAGAATCCTCTACAAAACACACCTGATTTTACCGACACTCCACGTTTTATTACCTTTGGTGATATTTGTGGAGCAAGCTGCAGGACTTCAACTTCCATGAATCTGATATTATCCACACTGTCCCATTCCACATGTTATTTTTGCCATATCACTGATAAACTAGATCCCTTCATTTATCTGTTCTACATCCAGGAGCTATTGAGAGCTGCAGGTTTTGTAAAAGTTAGATCCAATTATTCTGAGAGAAGGAATGAAGTCCGCCATGGCTGGTTTAAATTAGAACTGGGCACCCTTGAAAATGTCTGACCGATTGACACATATATGACTCTGCCGATGGTCATTACATGTGTAATGTTTATTTCCTGAGCAATCAGCTGATATCCAATGGGGGGTGTAGTGATCTTTATATTTGATCTTCGAGAGCCTCCCCTCTATCGCTCTATTCTAATGATGTATATTACGCGTACGCGAGCCCTATGCTAATATTGGAAGTGACACGGTAGCGCCCGACCACCGAACTGCTACTGTGTTATGTCACTTCGTATTTACATGATTAATTGGTCAACCGCGACGCACGTATTTTACCTGTATATATACTGAGCGATCTCCAATAAAGAGCAGTCCATGTCTAACCGTCTTGTTTGTGTGTGTCTATCTGTGTTTGTCCTCTGTAAAGACTATTTCAGGGGGGTTGCGGCCAATCACTGACTCTGAATTTCACCACCTCTGTCATTCCACACCTTTCTGACACAGCTGAACCAATCAATAGTCTGTTTTGGTTTTTTCCATTTCATCCACTACATCCATTGTGTAACAATCCTGTTGCTGAATCCATGACCTACAGGTTGGAATCAATTGTATACATATTTAATATCAAAACTCACTTTATTGAAAATGTTTATGGCCTTCATTTTATTTCATTATTTCGTCATTCACAACAAGATGAAATCCATTATACCAGTTCGCACCTTTCACACGTGTACTTAATAGAACTGGGACCTGACCATGTTACAAGAATTTGCAAAAGTATTAAATGAGAACTTAATCCAATCTATGAGTGATCAATAATATGAATTCTGAAGAACGATGATGGATCTTGACCACTGGTTGGATTGTTGGAGTTCATGTTAGTGGCATGAGCATAAGAACCCAGTATATCATAATCTAGAACAGGGTTGTTTTTATCAGTAACAAAAGAGAATACGTATACTGTGTTTGAGTAATATTTCTGTCTCCCCAATGGAAGGCGAAATTTGAATGAATGGTCTGTGTTGTCAGTGTGTCTGATTTCCCCCTTGCAAAGACAAGAAAATTTTCTATGTAATTTATTATTTATTGATATATTTATTGATTTTCTTTTTGTCTAATTGTCTTCTGTTCAAGTCATTTGGCATCGGTAAAACTTGAAATGTATATCATGATCTCCTTCTTTCATCTAGTGATAGTGTCTGTTTGGTTCCAGATCACGGGGGCTGAACAAAGCAGGTGAAATGTGATCGTATGGCAAATCAATGACCAGTGGTGTGTCCAGGGCTTAAAACTAAAAAAGAAAAAAATATATTTGGGAAAGGTTCTATCCATGCTATCAGTCAAAAATCTCAATAATGTAGGCCTGCATGTGGAATGTAGACACTCCTTTGTTTCAACTACAATTCAGAATAAGTTTTCAGAATATCAGGTTTTAACAAGCAAATTATTTTTCATCAACAAGTGTCACAGCACACAATGTGGATATCACTAAACTGTTAGGATAAATGAAAAGAAAAGGTTTACAATGTTGTTCAAACAAAAGTATATGTATATTATTTATCAGCTTTATCAAATAAGTTTACAGACACACACAGCTAGATCAATTTGATGCTTCTGCAAAATCAAACCATTATTGAACTGCCAAATGCCAAAATAAATACCCCCCCCGGGGAAATATAATTTATCCGCAAAATTTAGAATAACTGTTTTTAAACAACCAGGTTGGTGGATATCATCAACTGACAGAA
>JAVTVY010040537.1:0-18741 GCA_036873755.1 Hanleya hanleyi | reverse complement strand
GCGCAAATACTAGTGCTGGATGTGTCAGTCCCATGCGAGACTCGAACCCGAGCCCTCGGAGTTTGGCATCAAATCGCCAGCATTAAATGCAAGCGGTCTAGACCACTCGGCCACCTCAGCTTCAACAAAAGAGGAAGTTCGGAGACCGCAGTCTAGATTACGTACATTTACTACCCTTCTGATAGACTGAATAATGGCACAGCTCCTAAAGCCGATATTATATATATACTAATGCCATTTAGAAAGTAGGTAACATTTATATCCAATTATTTTTAGGATACATGTATCTCTTTCTTGGTAAAGCGCAAATACTAGTGCTGGATGGGTCAGACCCGTGCGAGACTCAAACCCGCGCCCTCAGAGTTTGGCACCAAATCGCCAGCAGTAAATGCAAGCGGTCTAGACCACTCGGCCACCTCAGCTTCCACAAAAGAGGAAGTTCGGAGACCGCCGTCTAGATTACGTACATTTACTACCCTTCTGATAGACTGAATAATGGCACAGCTCCTAAAGCCGATATTATATATATACTAATGCCATTTAGAAAGTAGGTAACATTTGTATCCAATTATTTTTAGGTTGTCTCTTTCTTGGTAAAGCACAAATACTAGTGCTGGATGGGTCAGACCCGTGCGAGACTCAAACCCGCGCCCTCAGAGTTTGGCACCAAATCGCCAGCAGTAAATGCAAGCGGTCTAGACCACTCGGCCACCTCAGCTTCCACAAAAGAGGAAGTTCGGAGATCGCAGTCTAGATTACGTACATTTACTACCCCTCTGATAGACTGAATAATGGCACAGCTCCTGAAGCCGATATTATATATATACTAATGCCATTTAGAAAGTAGGTAACATTTATATCCAATTATTTTTAGGATATCACTTTCTTGGTAAAGCGCAAATACTAGTGCTGGATGGGTCAGTCCCGTGCGAGACTCGAACCCACGCCCTCAGAGTTTGGCACCAAATCGCCAGCAGTAAATGGAAGCGGTCTAGACCACTCGGCCACCTAAGCTTCCACAAAAGAGGAAGTTCGAAGACCGCAGTCTAGATTACGTACATTTACTACCCCTCTGATGGACTGAATAATGGCACAGCTCCTAAAGCCAATATTATATATATACTAATGCCATTTAGAAAGTAGGTAACATTTATATCCAATTATTTTTAGGTTGTCTCTTTCTTGATAAAGCACAAATACTAGTGCTGGATGGGTCAGACCCGTGCGAGACTCGAACCCACGCCCTCAGAGTTTGGCACCAAATCGCCAGCAGTAAATGCAAGCGGTCTAGACCACCCGGCCACCTCAGCTTCCACAAAAGACGAAGTTCGGAGACCGCAACCTAGATTACGTACATTTACTACACCCTCTGATAAACTGAATTATTCAGTCTATCACAGGGGTAGTAATGTACGGGTGGGTCAGTCCCATGCGAGACTCGAACCCGAGCCCTCAGGGTTTGGCACCAAATCGCCAGCATTAAATGCAAGCGGTCTAGACCACTCGGCCACCTCAGCTTCCACAAAAGAGGAAGTTCGGAGACCGCAGTCTAGATTACGTACATTTACTACCCTTCTGATGGACTGAATAATGGCACAGCTCCTAAAGCCGATATTATATATATACTAATGCCATTTAGAAAGTAGGTAACATTTATATCCAATTATTTTTAGGACGTCACTTTTACTACCCCGTCTGATAAACTGAATTATTTATGTATACTATGATTGTCTTTTTGAATTTGGTGCTAATACTGTTATATGGAAAATGGAATAGGTCTTTGGATTATGGACGCGGATATTCTCTAATGGACGACGGCTGGATTATGAATGACGGACTAGACGCTTGTAATTCAGTCTATCATAGGGGTAGTAATGTACGTAATCTAGACTGCGGTCTCCGAACTTCCTCTTTTGTGGAAGCTGAGGTGGCCGAGTGGTCTAGACCGCTAGCATTTAATGCTGGCGATTTGGTGCCAAACTCTGAGGGCGCGGGTTCGAGTCTCGCACGAGCCTGACCCATCCAGCCTTAAAGTCTGTCCATTCTAATTAGTCGTCTACTTTGGAGGTTGTCAAAAATCAATAGTTAACCCTGCAACAATTGTCGTTTGTGCAGCGTGTATAACAAACTGAACTGTACAAAATGTCTACCATTTCTCTGTGATATCGATAATATATCACGCTTGAACTAACTTTTTAATTCTCTCCATATCAAACGCCAGCACATTTGTTTATGTACCGGGCCTCAATTACATAGGGAGACGTAATAATGTATTCATGCTCACTGGCACAAAGGTCATTGATGCCGAATACAGTAATAACAGGCGATCCGTGGGAGTGTCGCTTATATCCCATGCCCAGTGAAATGGTCAAATGATAAACCGCGCACACCTCTATGACCATACACGGCATTGTTGACCTTTGTACTAGACAACACGAATACATTATGAGTCCCGGTACGTGAAACAACTGTACTGGAGTTTTATATGGAGAGAATTACAAAGTTATTTCAAGCGTGATATATCATCGATATCACAGGAAAAATGGTAGTCATTTTGTAGATTTCAGTTTGTGCAGAGTTAACTGCTGATTATTGACAAGCTCCAAAGTAGACGACTAATTAAAATGGACAGACTGTAGTATTTGTGCTTTATCAAGAAAGTGACATCCTAAAAATAATTGGATATAAATGATGAGTATTGTCTGAAAAGACCGGTTCATTTGTTGGCAAAAAACCCGTAAGAAACTAGAGCATAGTCTGAGGGATGCACACATTTGTTGAAAATGATCAGTAAGGCTGCTTACAAGATACCCCCCGTAAGGCATAGATACATGTTGGTGGTTAACATTTCACGAGTAAGTTGAATGAGATTGCATCGTGTGGTGGTGGAAATGATCAGTAAGCATGCTTACAAGATACCCCCCGAATGCACATTTGATAGAAATTAACGAATGTTTGTAGCAGAATATAACTATACATGTTATAGTTGTTTACAGGTAAGTTCACTTAGATTGCGTTTGGTGGCGGCACGGTATGTAATTAGTTGACAAGGAGACCTCGCTCGATCGCGACTGCGGTTTACAGATTGTCTACGCATGTGTCGTGATGATACACAGAGGAGTTTGATGGATTGTTCTGAAAATTAAACATTTATAAACAATGTTGGTATTTATTATCAAATCAAACCTGCTATTGTTGCGCCATTATCTTCTTATAGAGATCCTACTGCAGACTAAAAGTTCTCACCCTCTGGAGCGCCAAACGCAATCCCAAGTGAGGTCTCATGGTATGGTAGCTGCATACCAAATTTGAGAGGAATCCAAGTAGTGATTGTCAAGTTATACTCCGGAAAACCAAATGTTACAGACCAACGAGAAAGCTTTGACCCTAGGTGGCGACACCTGTAGACATAAACGCGCAAAAAGCAATCCCAAACAAGGTCTCATGGTATGGTAGCTAGATACAGAATTTGAGAAGAATCCTATTAGCTGTTGTCAAGTTATGCTCCGGAAACGAAATGTTACGGACCGACGAGAAAGTTTTTACCATAGGTGGCGCCACCTGTAGACTCGCATGCTCCAAAAGCAATCCCATGCAAGGTCTCATGGCATGGTAGCTGCATACCAAATTTGAAAGGAATCCAAGTAGCGGTTGTCAAGTTATGCTCCGGAAACGAAATGTTACGGGCCGAAGAGAAAGTTTTGACCATAGGTGGCACCACCTGTGGACGCACATGCGCCAAACGCAATCCCAAGAGAGGTCTCATGGCATGGTAGCTGCATACCAAATTTGAGAGGAATCCAAGTAGCGGTTCTCAAGTTAAGCTCCGGAAACCAAATGTTACGGACGGACGGACGTTGGTACGGATGGACGGAGGGCGCCACCCGTAGACTCACATGCGCCAAACGCAATCCCATGCAAAGTCTCATGGTATGGTAGCTGCATACCAAATTTGAGAGGAATCCAAGTAGCGGTTGTCAAGTTATGCTCCGGAAACGAAATGTTACGAGCCAATGAGAAAGTTTTGACCCTAGGTGGCGCCACCTGTAGACGCACATGCGCCAAATGCAATCCCAAGCGAGGTCTCGTGTTATAGTAGCTGCATACCAAATTTGAGAGGAATCCAAGTAGCGGTTGTCAAGTTATGCTCCGGAAACCAAATGTTACGGACGGACGGACGTACAGACGGACGGACGTACGGACGGACGGACGGACGGACGGATGTACGGACGGACGTACGGACGGACGTACAAACGGACGGACGGACAAGCTGAAACCAGTATACCGCCCCTACACTACGTGTACGGGGGGTATAATTAAAGTATACAATATTTTCAGTACAGACTATAAAAAGCAATTTAGGACAAGACTTGTTTTGGCATTCGGTTTCTGTAGAGTATATTGTGAGAATTACAAGCGTCTGGTGCGTCATTCATTATTTCAGCCGTCGCCCATTAAGAATATCCGCGTCTATAATCCAAAGACATATTTCATGTTTCATATAACAGCATTAGCACCAAATTCAAAAAGACAATCATAGTATACATAAACATAGGCTAGTTAACAAATAGCTCCTGTAGATTTCTCTGTAGCGTAGCAAATATCGCTGCGGTCTAAAAGTTTGCCCTTTATATAACTTGTATTTGCACACGTTACGCAACATAAGAATATTATACAAACCACTAAATGGATCAGAATATTATACAAACCATTAAATGGACTGTTAGATGATTCCTTGTGATCACTGGGGTGGACTGAGGAGAAAATAACAACAATAGTGTACTTTAATGATACTAATATTATTGCTATATTAGCACTACTTCTCTACACAGCTCCAACAACAGCGAACCAAAGACTTTTTTCGATTTCATTTTCCAAAAATGCAAAAAGCATTCATATTTGCAAAAGTTCATTATTTCCGATATTAGCTAAATGCCAGTAAATATCAAAACAAGGATAAAACAAGAGCCAAGAGTTACCAAAGTTTTGCAAGAGATACAACAATTGTTTTAAGTGATAAAAACCATAAAGCACAGGTAGAACACCACAGTATCTGATCCCGGTGTGGAGGCTTAGACTGTCCCTGGTGATAAATGTCCGGTGGACAGTCCTCACCTCATGGGGAATTTTGTCCTAATGCTAGAATTAGAAAGGAAAATCGAAACAGGTTGGTTTAGTATTATGATTAAATCGATTACATTGTCAGATTTTCAACGATGGTTGGACAGTTGAACTGGTGGACATGCTCAGTCGTTACAACAAAGGAGGCTTACGTAACCACCCATACGGAAAAATACGTGGTCTTGCATCGCTTCATCGGTAGTGTCTGGTAAAAATCAGAAGTGAACATCGGAAAGGTCAGATTCTCAGCATCGCAGGTTCGAGCAACATTTCTGCGATGCAATTTTTTTTCTTTTTTTTCTGTCGTCTATTTGTCTGTTGTTGACGTAATCATGTTTATTTACCACATGGTGATCAACTGATCAATTAATTAACTTTCTTCAAACTTTCAAGCACATAATATTGAAAATTTAGTAACATTTAGAGTGGGTTATAAGTCATTTAACTTGGATGAAGAAACTACGGGTTATAATTTAAAGAAAATATTTCCTCGGTAGTTTTTGTTTCTTTACTCCGTTAATTGTTTTACCACGTTTTTCGGATTGGCCTTCTAATAGCCCCGCCCTGTGCTATTGCGTGGAAAGCCATGAGCTTTGGACACAATACTGTAGATATAGGTAACTATATAAGAGTACCTCAGTGTTTCTAAGTTTGTCTCTGTTTCAAAGTTATCCACGACTTTCAGTTTCTCGTCTTTTTTTGAATTATTGAACTTAGACCTGCCATAAAATCTCCAAAACGAAATGAAAAATTTGTTTGAAAGTAAATAAAGGAAATCCGAAAGTTCAAATATTTTTGAAGAAGTATTTAAAATTTGTTAGAGATGATATTTGAGAAAATTTTCACAATCCGCTCCAGTTAAGCTAAGATAATTCCGTTGTAGTGAACAGAATAATGAAATTGTCACTAAATTCAAATTCCCGGGTTGAATACTTGTCAGGAAATATATAACTCGTTTGACTAGTCACTATTATTACTCACAAAAAGATCTAGAGGCAAAAAAGTTAACATTTGAGTATGGAGAAATTTTGAAGAAGTAAAGAACTGGCAAGCATACTCACAAGTGTAAACGAATTGCTGATATTTGAGCGCACACGTGTACCATGAAATGGCACAATACTACCTCATCATTTTTTTTGGTTTCACGCTTCTGTGTGAAAGTTATTTTGGTGAGTGTATTTATTGATATTTGATTGAACAAGAACTGGTAAGGTGTCCAACATCTTATCGCCAGGGATCCTGAAACCTTAATATATATATTTCTTAGTCTGTGTCTTGAACCCTATGTAGCTTACCCTTGCATTCTTCGTTTGTCAGATTGAATCCCACGTGACAGATACAGTTGTACGATCCAATCGTATTCGTGCACTCACTGTTTTCTACACAGGAGTTGCTGCCTTTGCATTCATCAATATCTGAAATAATGGAATACAGCAGTATTGATAAAGGATTATTTAGTAGGTAAAAAAAATTTGGACTATTACTCTACAAATACATTGCGAGTTAAGCTATATATTAATTTATAGAAAATATGTTTCATTTCTGCACAACTGATACAATTGTACTTGTGAATGAGAATAATTGAAATGTGAACAAGATGCCACTGATTTTGAATGGCAGGTCATATTATTAGGTATCGAACAGAAACATGGTGACCATGCTCACCTTGATAATTACCCCCATGTAGCTCATAGCCTGTGACACAACTACCACAAATGTAGGAACCGTTGGCGTTTGTACAAGTTTGTACAAAATCAACATTATATCAAACTTTTGACTAAATTTTTAAGGGCCATTACTCTTTGTGAGAACTACACAAGACAGGTAAGACATTCATTGCCAGGACATATATCCCTACAATATGAAATGAGGCCGTCACATTACCGACATTTACTATAGCTAAACTGAAATAAACTGAACTAAGCAGCGTTTTGGAAAATTAAAATATGAGGCAAAGTACTAATTTTGTTTTCTGACAAAGGCATTACAGTCAATGGTTCGCTGAATTGTACGCAAACACTGGTAATTACCAGTCAATTGTTGGAAATAAAGTTGTGTATATTGACGAACAAACTACTCGTTCCTTGCTGGATGTTATCTTGTGGCGAAATACACAAACTATGTATTCTGGTTCTATGGAAGTATCAACTTCCAAAACTATAGCTTAGGGTCACACTCTACCAGCAAATGTAAAAAAACGAACAAAACGATGATATTTTCTCAGGAAAAACATACATAAATACTAAATAATTATCTGATGTGAAATAAAATAAGAATGAGTATGCATGGGTAGGCTAAACGTTTGGAGAAAAAACAGCGAAATACAATCTTCGACCAGGGTCCCCACATCACCAGTATGCCTGAGATCATGAGTTCGGGATGAATGAATGAATGAATGAATGAAATTTTATTCACCAACTAGCATAGAGAACACATATATAAATGGAGTGAAGATTACATTGTCGGGAATAAAACCCAGTTGGGCTTGTTCTATCCCAAAGATTGTATAGTATTTAGCAGCTGAGAGGATGCAGAAGGTGAATCACGGTACACGGATAAATTATCTTAGGATGTGGTACAAGGCAACGAGATAAAAATATGCAAGCTAATTAGGCATCGAGTAGAAAGGACTTCAACTTAGATTTGAATAGTGATGAGGATTTAATGACTTTAAGCGTTGAGGTTAGCTTATTCCATTCCCTGGGTCCAACTGTTCCAAGGGTATAATAAGACAAATTGGAAGAATAAAAGGGTCTGTATAAATTTAGGGCCTGGTTTCGCGTAGGATAACGGTGGATTTCATTTAACTTAGTAAAGTAATTTCGAAATTGAGCTGGTATTAGTTCAGCATGATATAAAAACTTTTGGACAAAGCTTAGACTTGTATACAGATTCAAACTAAGAAGTGGTAGGATTTTTAAGGTGGTAAACAGTGGTTGGGTATGATCTCGTTTATTTGATAGAGTGATAACACGAATGGCACGCTTTTGTAGAAGTATCAACGGATTCAGGTGACTGACATACGTGTTCCCCCACAAGATATTGCAGTAAGATAAATATGGGTAGATCATTGAATAGTAAAGAATATAAAGCGTGTTCTTGTTCACCGAATTTTTAATATAGTTAATAATACCAATGTTTCTCGCTAGCTTTTTGCAGATGTAGTCAATATGATGTGTCCAGTTTAGCCTATCGTTAATAAAAATTCCTAGAAAATAACTGTTTACTATTTCAATCTCTTCCCCAAATATAAACAAACGTGGTATATGTCGTGATGGTTTTCTCTTATTTGGTTTTACCAGCATAAGCTTACTTTTTTGACGTTGAGAGACAGGCGGTTAGCACACAACCAGGTGTGAATCTTATCTAACTCCTGTGACATAATTTCAACAGCATGATCAACGTTATTAGAGGAGGAAACAACAGATGTATCATCCGCAAATAAAATTATTTTAAGTAAATTTGTGACGTTGGTTATATCATTTATGTATATTATAAAAAGAAGGGACCCCAGGACCCCAAAACGTCCCTTTCAGTGCCATTTTACCATAACCCCCGGTCTGCGCATGCGCGCCATAGCCTTACTTCGACTTCACACCCGCTCTGTTGGATGCTTCCCCGCGAGTGCTTCAAACTGATACCTCACACGACACGGCACGCCCACCATGGGTCCACTCAGGCTCCCAACGTCCATTCCGATGCCTTTTTTCCACAATTACCGGTCTGCGCATGCGCGCCATAACCCTACTTTCACTCCACACCCATCCAGTTGGATGCTACTTCACGAGAGCTTCACCTTGATATCTCCCGCAGCCCAGTCGGGCCAATGTTGGCCAACCCAGGCCCCCAAACCTCCATTCCAATGCCCCTTTTCCACAATTCCCTGTCTGCGCATGCACACCATTGCGCTACTTTTACTCCACGTCCATCCAGTTGGACGCTACTTCACGAGATCTTCAAACTGATACCTCCCACAGCCCAATCGGACCACCATGGGTCCATCCAGGTCCTCAAACGCCCATTCTAGTGCCCTTTTCTCACAATTCCCGGTCTGCGCTTGCGCGCCATTACGTAACTTCCACTCCATACTCGTCGAGTCGGATGGTCCTCCACGAGTGCTTCAAAACTGATACCTCACACGACCTAATCGGACCAATAGTGGTCCATCTCGACCCGAAAATTTCCACCCCAGCACTACTTGCCCTTGGTAACTTTTTCGATGAAATTCAACCCAAGGCCTCGAGACCCCTCCCATCGTGCTCTGCAGCTATACCGTAAATGTCCATGCGTGGGGTTCTCATCAGGTTTAACCTTGAAGTCACTGCAGTGTACGGACTTCGTTTAGAGGCAGATAACTCCTGCTGGGCCGTCACGTGTCCGGAAGTGACCTTTGACCCAGAAGCGACCGTTGACCCGGATGTGACCTTTGACCCGGACGTGACTTTTGACCCGAAAATCATGAGACCGAAAGTGACGTCACCTCCGCGTGACTCCGCATCACCCTCACTCCTCAGCTTCATTTTTACTAATGAATAAGGGTTTTATATACTACTCACCTATGCTATATTTTTCGTGGATAGAGTGAATATTTAGGCACAATGGATTTATTTGAGCTTTTACTGTTGTTAAGTTTTTATAATACATATCTTTCACTGTTTTTGGTATATACGTGAGTGTATATATTCGAATTGACCATTTTCAAACGTGCGGAAACCTAAACTGCGATATGTCTTCTCTATGCAACTTGTAAACCTATAATGAGCTAGTCCTAAGAAGGTATCGTCCCTTATTTAGGCGAAAGCTGGGAACTGGTTGAATAGAAAATAGCAAGTATGACGTCGTGAGTTGAGAACCAGCAGAACCTCATCCAATGGAAATGATCCAACGGGTATTTTGGCTTTGATTACACAGGTGAGTGGAATTTCCAGTGGATTTTTTTTAGTTCAGCTTTAAGCATCAGTTGGAAAATTACTACTAAGATTTAGAGCCACTGAACAGTTGCCTGTCTGTATCATTTTGTAGTTTAAAACCGAGTTTGGAGTTCACGATGACACTGGTGCAAATCAGTACAGTGACAGTGAATCTTTTCCCGTGAGTAATGTGAACCCACCTGTGCAAAAAATCTTGTCATCTTTAATTTGCTTTTTGTCATATCTCTGATCACAGTTGCAGATGTAGGATTTACCTTGTGGAACGCACTTTGTTCCCTCGACACAAATGTTACTATCTGTACATTTATCGGAAACTGCAAAAGTTATATTTGTTTAGAATTCAAAGCGCAGTAAACGTGTTTAGTATAGAATAGAATAGAATAGAATAGAAGCTTTATTTATAAAAACTCGGTCAGCCATCATCTATCGATGCTCTTCCTGGGAGCCGAGTGACAGGGTGTATCATATTGAATGGAATATTCCTTGGTCAGTATTGGAGATTGAAGTACTTTCTGAATGTCGGAAATAGCGCCTAAAGTTCCGCAAGATAAACGTAAATGTAGTAGGTTCTGTCATAGCTTTCTGATCAACCAAGAACTTCAAGGAAATTTAGAATTTACTCTCGTTCTATCAATGCTTATTGCATCCCGATACCAGTACCCGAAACTGCAGAAATGTCACAACTTTATTCGGGTTGATGAATAAATCATATCCAGTAGAACAGTTCAACAACTCAGACTGAATAGTTTTAACGAGATAGAAATATCTGTGTCAGTGGGTTTAACTGCATGACCACGTCTGAAAACAAGCGCGTCTGGTCAGATGGCCCTGATTGGCTATGGCAATCTGCAGGATCTGGATTGCAAAACAGCACGTGCTTTTGAATGGGCGGGAAGATGCTCTAAGGCGATCCCTCCCTCGTGGCACTCGCCAATACCTCAGCTAGTGGGGAATGAGGTGATTCCAACGAAAATATACCCAACACTTAAATAATCCGCAAATCTCTCCAACGCTATAAAGGATTACATGTACGTGATTAAACTGACCGGCACCGAATAAAGACCTCTACAATATTTATAAAATATAGAACATATAAATCAAAATTCTGGGTCTTTATTTTGTACCAAAGGCAAAGCATGGAGAAATTGAAACATGCGAGCCTTCTATGCCATGCACAGTTGCATGCTCAAATCAAAACAGAAAAAGACGAAAATTTACAGACGACACAAGTTTTAAGCTGTCACAATAATATTGCATAAAAAAAACAGGCAAACTTTTTACGGACCACTCAGGCATAGAACCACGAAGAAAGGTATTATTATCAACACCCACACAGGGTATGTCTGATTTAAAGTCACACAGGCTATGATTGACGCCGAATTTCACACAGAAAATGAGTACAAAACAGGAATACACCTGCATATCGACCCATCACACGCAACAAAATGAATCACCCACACAAGGTATGTCCGCTATATCTCCCTTGTATAATCCGTGGCGTGTCCGAGTCCGACTCCTACCCCGACTCCTACTCCTCCTCCGCTTTACTCACTGCACACCGGGTCGCATAGGTGTGGCGCGGAATAGGGTAGGGCGAGAGACCTGGGGTTTGCGCTACCAGAGATTCTATGGGCCAGACTTACACCCTACAGTAGAATGGGTCGACTGCGCATGCGCGATGAGTAGTGCGCGATGAGTAGTATAGAAAGGGCACGCGATCTCCCTATCCCTATAGGTGTGGCGCGGGATAAGGTGGGGCGAGAGACCTGGGAATTCCGCTACCTGAGATTCCATGGGCCAGGCTTGCACCCTACAGTAGAATTGGTCGACTGCGCATGCGATGGGTAGTGCGCGATGAGTAGTATAGAAAGGGCACGCGATGAACCCATGGGGGTGAATGAGCACTCGTTATTATAAAGCCACACAGGCCATGATCGACGGCGAATTTTGCACAGAAAATGATCACAAAAATTTAGCAGGAACACACCTGTACAGCGGCCCATCACACACAATAAAATGTAAGTAAAATGACTTACCCGTTCATCTTCCTGGCCGGTAGGCCGAGACATATGATGCGTGATTCGACCGAATGAATTAGCGGCTTTTATGAATAAGTGTGTTAATTTATCCCACGACGCACGATCAGGAGCTTCCACTCCCATAATATCAAAGACATCCGTCGGGTAGCATCCCAGCAAAGATTGTAGTTTCGCCTCCAAGTCCACCAGTGTAAGGGTTTCATTTGGTGAAGGCCGTGTCAATAGCTGCTACATCTGGAAAGTTCTTGAATTCTTTCATGAAAGCGAGTAGATCCGCTCCCGCGAGAGAAACCTTTTCATGGAGGACCGTGTTAGATCGACTGGTCATGTTGCGCTTCGAATGACGATTGACGCGGGACAGCAGAGGATTAGCCACAAGTAGTTCGGACATAGGCAGTAGTTCCGGAATAGTTGCTCTTTTGCAATGGAGCATAAGTTAATAGAGTATAACTGACTGAAGGTAGAGGAACACAATTATTAAAACAAGAACATCTAATAAAAATTTCTTTTTTCTATACTACTCATCGCGCACTACTCATCGCGCATGCGCATTTCTAACAAGAATAAAAAGAAAGGCGGAGGTGTTATTCTATATGTTGATGAAAATATCAAATGTACTGTACGAGATGATCTAACACATGCCGACGATCATGGTGAATTTGAGTCATTATTTGTTGAACTGCTCCATGACAATACAAAATACATCATAGGTATATTTTACAGACCACCGAATAAGAATGTAACAAAGTTAAATGATCATATAGAGGCTCTCCTTAAAAGCAATGACATTGAAAAGCATAAATGCGTCCTGCTAGGGGATTTTAACATCGACCTTTTTAAAACTGACAGACATAGTCCTTCCGCAGAATTTTTAAACATTCTGAAATCAAATTATTTTTTCCCGCAAATCACAAAACCAACACGTGTAAAGTCGCACTCAGCCACTCTCATAGACAATGTTTATCTTAATTTTCACGACGACAGTCTCTTATCAGGAATATTTTTGACAGATATTACAGATCATTTTCCTATTTTTCACATTCTGAAAACAAAAATCGACGCGTCCAATCTTGAGCAAGAATTTACGTTTCGTAAATTTACACCAGAAGCGAAAGAATTGTTCACACAAAGAATAAGGAATACTATTTGGGATGATGTAACTTCCTCTTTCGATACTAACGTTGCTCTCGAAACATTCTCATCAAAATTTAGTCATATATATGATGCTTCCTTCCCTTCGGTAACTGTGAAATATAGCAAGAAAACTTTAAATAAACCTTGGATCACTTATGCAATATTGAACTCTATACATGAAAAAAATAAGTTATATAGAAATTATCTAATCACTCCAAACGAGTATAATAGAGAAGCATACCGGAAATATAGAAACAAATTGAATCACACATTTACGTCTTGCCAAGAAACATTATTTTGAAGACAAATTTAACGCTGCTAATCAGGATATAAAGGGGACATGGAAAATATTAAACAAATTGATGAACAAGAAAATGACATTAAATAATAATAATAAAACATTCATAGTAAACGACACTGAAATAAGCGACAAAGACATGATATCATCGCATTTTAATAACTATTTCGCATCTGTAGCCGAAGTACTAGACTCAAAAATTCCGAACGTGGGAATAAACTTTCGAGATTATCTGCAAACTAATGCTCACGAAAATTTCGAATTTCCGATTGTATCCACAACATATGTCAAAAACACCATTTTAGGACTCAAACTAGCCGCACCTGGTCATGACGATATTCGCACATCACTTGTCAAGCTCGTTGCCGAATATGTTTCCCATTCCCTTTCCCATATCATTAATATATCGTTTGCAACAGGGGTAATACCAGATACACTTAAACTCGTCAAGGTTACACCTATCTATAAGTCAGGAGACCCGTCCCAACTGTCCAATTACCGGCCGATCTCAATCTTGACTTGCTTTAGTAAAATTTTGGAAAAAATAGCTGTTACTTCGATTTCACAATTCCTAGATGCAAACAATATTATCTCCAGTTGCCAGTACGGCTTCAGGGCCAATCATTCTACATCGCATGCTGCTTGCTTACTTTATGACACTCTGACCAATGCTAAGGAATCCAAAACATTCAGTATAGCTACTTTTTTAGATCTCTCGAAAGCCTTTGATACAGTCAACCACGATGTTTAACTTCAAAAGTTAGATCACTATGGTTTTCGTGGTACAGCAAACCAATGGTTCTCTAATTATGTTAAGGGACGGTCCCAGCAGGTAACTTATGGCGGTGCTACGTCCTGTCCTATGCCGATTTCTTTTGGAGTGCCACAAGGATCCATACTGGGGCCGATCCTTTTTCTAATTTATATCAATGACATCAACAGTGCCTCCGACATACTTAATTTCATATTATTTGCAGATGATACTTGTGTTACTTTCTCATCCGAAAACCCCCATGAAGTTATTACAATTATGTCGCATGAACTGGAGAAGCTAAAAAACTGGTTCTGTGCCAATAGACTTTCGCTAAATATACAAAAAACAAAATATATGCTTATACAGCCAAATTCATGTCGAAAAAAGCTTAGGGCAACAACAAGACACTTGGAAATTTTCGGAACCGAAATCGAAATGGTCGAAAATTTCAAGTGTTTAGACATAATCTTTAACAATCAGCTAAATTGGATCACACACATTAATTACATAGTTAAAAAAATCTCACGCAATATAGGAATATTAAATCATACAAAAAGGTCCATTAACAAGAAAACGCTCTATATATTATACTACTCACTAATCTATCCCTATTTCTCATACTGTAACATGATATGGGGAAACACATATACAACCCATTTAACACCATTAATACTACTGCAAAAACGCGCCATTAGGGTCATTTCCTTATCTAACAAAAAAGCTCACATTGATCCACTATTCAACAATCTTAAGATTCTTCCTTTGTCAAAATTAAATCAGTTTTCGGTCCTTACTTTTGTTCACAAATCATTTTATCATGAAGATCAACTTCCAGATAGTTTTAAGAAGTATTTCCTAAGACAGTCTGCAGTACATCAATATCAAACCAGAGGTTCTCGTATCAACCTATATAAACCATTTTATCGTTCAAACCTATCCTATCATACGACGAAAATTAAAGGTCCAAGAGAGTGGAACAATTTGCCTCCCGAAGTAAAATCAGTTGAATCCTTTTCACTTTTCAAGTCCAAACTGAAAGAACATCTTTTATGCAATGTATTACAGCGTCAGGAAAATTAAGTTCTTTATGTACATCTAATAGTAGTTATCTTACGGTCCTATGCCTGCCATTTGTATTAGAGTTATAATTGTAACTAGGGATAGAGCAAGCCCCTTGGGGTTTTATTCCGGCCAGTCATCTCACATTCGAATTGTACAGTTTCTTACTTTATGCATGGTGAATAAAGATATCTATCTATCTATCTATCTAAAATTATGTAATGTATATCCAAGTCAAGAAGGATACACGTATCAATATTAGGTAATGTCGATGTCAATGAAAACCAGCTACGGAGTGAATTGTTGTCGCATTAATGTAATCGCGAATGTGTTTGGAGTGTTCTTTAACAATGTGTATAGTTCGTCCAAATTATGAAGTTGGACGGACGTGAGGAATGAATGTAACGCCCTTTATTGAGGACTGAAAGGGGAAGTGGTGGATGGGTGTGAGGGGTTGGTGGCATGCCATAGAACACTAATGAGGCATGGGTGATACAACAAATTCAGCACGTGTTTACGTTAAAATAGCACATGATTGGGTTAATGTAACACATTGTTGCTTAGAAACAAAACATATCTGTGTTGTTAAATACTGTTCTTTTCTCAGTTACGTTGTATTACGACATATGAAGCCCATCACAGAGCAGGGTCAGGGCAGATAGTGGACGGGGGCAGAGATAGAGAGCGTACCTATCTCATTTGTCTGTGATTTTTGTTCTGCATCCTGGGCGCTTATTGGGGGAAATAACAATATCCAGTCTACTGGATGGCAACGATGCAGAAATATCCAGTATTAAAGTAGTAGAGAATGTGGAGAATAGCGTCCATTGACCTTTGCCATCTGAATACCACGTACCCGTAAGTGACCTGCGCATGCGTTACACGTGACCGGAAATGGTCTTTTGGCTGTGCATATATTTGTCATTTCTGATATTCATGCATACCCAAAGACCATATAACAGTCTCTTCGAAAACAATTGCCTCTTACTATAAAAAAATTATCTTGCGTTCAAAAATGACTGTACCCGTTCAGCAATTTCCCTTAATTATTCAAATATTTGCAATGATTCAACGTTTCAAAAATGGGATATGCGTTCGTTTTGAGTCCCCCCGACCACAAATTAAACCTTCAAGGGTACTCAGAGGACTGTGTTTGCTACAACATCCGTATGACAATTTCACAGTGTAGATTCTGATGCTAGCTGATTAACATCATTTTGGAAGAATCGCTCATGTACATCGGTACCACAGGCAACGAGTCTAGCTTCAGTTCCAACAAAGCACCTTGTGATGGAGATCAAGGGTCTCCACCACTATACCTAAGTATGGAGTATGGTAAAATTATCAGAGAAAAACATGAAAAGCGAAAGAATTTACTTGATAGCTGATCCGTATGAACGAGTCCTAAAATCACAAAATGGCGCAATGCTTGACATACGCTAAATGTACATTATGTATCACATCTACTGATCAGGATGACAAGTAACAATAGCAATGGTATAATAACAAGAAGAGTTGACACTTAAATTGAAACGCCAATCCATGATACTCAAGCCTAACCAAATGACATTACCCAACCACAGAAAATCCTACTGTATGCCACTGCGCGAGAGGTTCTCGTGTCCACACATTCTAGTTTCTGCAACAGTAGATTCGAATAAGAGTAACTGTTATCACTTCTTCTACTAGTCTACAGACTACTTTATATTCAACCACTGTAATTAGTTCCGATCAGTTGAGGCTTCTTAGTAAATGGGTGTGTCGTTCCAGACCATTATCTCTATTATCTGTAATCTATACTTACGTCAAGCCAGCCGTCGTCGGTAATGCTATACTGATAAAATAATCCTTCCGATATTACATATGTCCACTGCATTTCTTGGAGTCTTTCAGAAGACCTCTTCACAGTGTGAGATATACTGAGCTCTGGAGTATGTTAATTCAGAAGTTTCTAATGAGATCACAGAATCACATGAAATATATAACACAAAGGGGATCTGTACCGGGAGCTATAAAGGAATTCACACTCGGATAACACGGTCTATGTAGTGTAGCCATGTTCTGTTATTCTCCCCACTTAGCTACTGTAAGATATTGCGCGTTAAGCTATATAGTAACGTATATGAGATATGTTCCATTTATGCACAACTGATATATTTGTGCTTGTAAATGAGAATATTAAAAATGTGAAGATGCCAATGGTTTCGAATGGTCTATCATAATAATATCGTACAGAATACAATGACCCTGCTTACCTGCACAGTCACCAGCATGTGGCTCATAACCGTCGACACAACTGCAGTAGTAAGAACCGTGTGTATTTGTACAAGTTAGTGTTTCTCCACAGATATTATCCCGACATTCGTCCTTGTCTGAAACACAAACACCATGCAGATACCTGATAATGGTTGATATACAGAAAGATTATGCTATACTATTGGAGGAAGGTTTTTCACGTTGTGATTGAGAGGTCTGAACCAAATAGGTAAGAGAATTATTACGGGTGTGGCGGAAACGTTGGTCCGATGCATCCAGAGTCTGGGATAAACTGGCACCTAAATACCATAGTCTCGAGACAATATGATCTCGATTTAGCTGTCCTTCGGGCAATGAGTTCTGGATTTCAGTGTGCAGGTACACTGACCTGAACTCCCAGAGACGAATGTCATACTCCTGAGGCCAGTGTCCGCTGTAGTATAGTTGCTCTTTTGCAATGGAGCATGAGTTTATAGAGTATAACTAAATGAAGGTCGAGGAACAAAATTATTAAAACAAGAACATCTATCATTATGCAATGTATATCCAAGTCAGGAAGGATATACGTATCAATATTAGGTAATGGCCATGTCAATGAAAACCAGCTACGGAGTGAATTTTTGTCGCATTAATGTATTCGCGAATGTGTTTGGAGTGTTCTTTAACCCTATCTGGCCTGGGCTTTTTGGGACCTGTCCAGGCCTGGGGAATGGCCCCCCTAATTATTTTTCTTATCCCTTGAGCTAGGGAGCTGAAATTTACCACACTATACCCTTGGGTCAAGCTCTACCAGAAACTGTAAAAAAATCCAAGATGGCCGCTTTGATGACGTCACAGTGACATCATTTTCAAAAACGGCATTTTTTGGTCGATTTTTCGGTTAGATTTTCCAATTTTGTTATTTATGCAGTTTCTCCGAAAAAACTGGATGATAAATTAGTAAATATTAATGTGATGTGAAATAAAATAGTTTTTGCCCACTTTTCATTGCGGAAAAGCAGAAATTTTGAAGAAATATGACAAAAACATCACTTTTCTGGTACCCAACCTGGTCGCCATCTTGAATTTACCCATGATCCTCTGCTCGGGGGGTTATGCGAATAGGCTCAAAATGACCCTAATACGATAAACTATAAAGTCTCGGAGTTT
>JAVTVY010040536.1:0-18013 GCA_036873755.1 Hanleya hanleyi | reverse complement strand
CAGTTATAGTAAGTGCAGGTCGCAGTTAATAAGTGCGGGTCGCAGTTAATAACTGGGGGTCGCAGTTAATAAGTGCGTATCAGAGCGTGTCCCTTTTACGGCTCCATACGAACGGGCAGGGGTGAATTAGCGGCTGTGCAAGGAGAGAATGGGATGCAGTATACATGTACATGCTGGTGGGGCACTGTCAGGGATGACATCCCTGACAGTGCCCCACCAGTTTCATTATCCTGACACTGGTCACACAGGCTTTGGGGTGGTCGCCTTGCAGGACAAGCTGACCCAGAGAGCTGGGGATCTATTCTACCCAAGAATCAAAAGGAGGATCCTTCCCTGGAATCCCCATAGGGGTCCTTTTTATGAATCCTAATTGATACCAATGGCACATGGCCATACAAATACAGCTCCTGAATAGGGAAGAACATTCACCTAATTGGGACAAACACACCTAATAGGGAAGAACACACACCTAATTGGGATAAACACACACCTAATAGGGAAGAACACACACCTAATTGGGACAAACACACACCTAATGAGGAAGAACACACACCCAATAAGGAAGGGCATACACACACACATATTTTGTTTCCATACTCTATACATAGAGTGTATATTCTAGCCTCGTTCTCAATGTTTCAGTTGACAACCACGACAGCCTGCAAATTCAGCTACATCTTTCTGTAATGCAGGCCCTAAAATTTGAAAAGTTTACTTAACCTGAAAATAGGTTATGTGAAATTGACACTAGGTAACCCATACAGTAATTTCCC
The DNA here is from genome assembly GCA_036873755.1 of Hanleya hanleyi. Classification (NCBI taxonomy): domain Eukaryota; kingdom Metazoa; phylum Mollusca; class Polyplacophora; order Lepidopleurida; family Hanleyidae; genus Hanleya; species Hanleya hanleyi. The sequence continues at coordinate 17,240 of JAVTVY010040536.1, read as the reverse complement.
TTTTAATTCACCTTCCAAATTTAATTCGAAAAGGGCCAATTTTCCCCGTCGTGATTTTGTCCATCCTGATAAAACGAAAATGGGGGCATTTTAAATATACACAGTAATAAATTCGAACACTCCCGTTTTCGCCACGGAGTTCGTGCCGATGAAAGTAAAGTGAATATGTTACTAGAATCTCGTATAGTATATCACCGTATGCTATTATTTGTAAACGCAAAGAAACAATGTTAGGGAATGGTACAATATAATCAGACTGAATTACTATTACTTAAAGTCCATAAGGAAAAAAATTGATTCAATTAACTCCGCCGCAGTCAAAAAAAATATATATGGTAAAAAATCCGAAATGGCTTAAATAAAAAGTCGGTCAGGTGAAACAAAAGTTTCAAGCTCTTCTCTGCAAACTTTTACCACATGACTTGTGTCTACAATATAATCAGACTGAATTACTATTACTTAAAGTCCATAAGGAAAAAAATTGATTCAATTAACTCCGCCGCAGTCAAAAAAAATATATATGGTAAAAAATCCGAAATGGCTTAAATAAAAAGTCGGTCAGGTGAAACAAAAGTTTCAAGCTCTTCTCTGCAAACTTTTACCACATGACTTGTGTCTTTCAACATTTAAATTTACTGAGCTGGTTTTACTTGACTACAATTGTTTTAGAAGCAACACTAAAGTCAAAACGCACACGTCGTGCTTCAGGCATACCATCGCATTGACGGACCATTTGGAGTCTTGACCTTGAACTTGTAAATTCCCGCCAAGTTTGTTTCATAGAATTTGTTCACATTTATTTTACTACGATGATTTCATTGGCTGAGAACAGTCAGCGGGTCGTGGATTAACTTTTCTAGGGCGTGCACGTGATCTTATTGTGTCACGCCTGCACATGGTTTCAAGAGCGCGGATGTTATATCAGACCACGTGGTCGCTATAAATAGACTGAGCTTCCCCATGTCTGTATCGTAGGCATTATTCTCTCTCATTATTTCCTGTATATTTTAGGCCTGATTGGATTTCGCTGCCTGATAAACTAAACACAAAAATAATTTGGCGACTAAACACTTCATTAATCAAAAATTCACTCTCCACTTTGGCGAGTTACTCTATTTTTTAATCGACACATTGGCAAGTGACTGAAAAATTCAGTCGCCAGTTGTCATTTTTAGTCGCCATTGTCGACCGGGTTTTGTGAGCACTGATTAAATACTCTAATATGTGTTACGTGTATAGTTTTATATTTCCAGAATATTCTTTCAATTCCATGTCAGTTAGGTTTCATAATATAGATCATAGCTAATACTGAACAAAAAGAAAGGAATACGTTCAATGTCTTGGCCTACTTTTACCATGTTATTACGGACGCGAATTTACGGACGTCAGCTCAAAAATCTGCATGATCTTGCTGAACTGGCTGCTGAACTTGTCACTCGATCAATATGCTTGACTTCCTCGAATAAAATTAGATGCCTGTATCAGGGTAGAGGAGATTTTCTGACATACACTGCCTTTTATGGAGTGAGTGAGTGAATAGAATTTAACGTCGCTTTCAACAATATTTCAGCTATATCACGACGAACCAACTAAGCACCATCCAGCCCAGTTGTGTTCCTGCTACTTCAAAGAAGAGATCTTTGAAGCAGCATGGAACCAGACACCCTCCATCCACCCTATAAAACACTGAGGACAGCCCACAAGACACAGACAGGACGTTTACATGGTGCAATAAAGACAAGTGATATTACAGTGCTAGACACCACATTATCAAGTTCCTGTTGCTTCTCAGCAAAGTGCATTGAAGCAACAGGAACCTGTGCCCACCGGACACCCACCAACCACCCGCGCCTTTTATGGAAACTATGATGAGATATCAAAGTTAATACACGGTAATAAATACGATCACTACGACCACGGCAAAGCGGTCCACCATTCTGGATCTTCCCTGAAAGTCGGCGCAACATTTAATTCGAACACTCGGGTTTTTCTAGAATTAGCTCAACAAATAATTCGAAAGTAGCCAATTTTTGGAGTGGTGAGTTTCATCACTACATCGCAAATTAATAGGGAAATTACCGTACAGGGTTATATCCAGGAATTTGAAGTAGTGTCCTTATTTGAAAAAAATAATGCCGAGCGCAGCGAGGCGTAGCGTACAGGCCGGGGTCCAGGGGCCGCCTAGGCCCCTGGAAGCTCTGGGGTCTTAGATGCTCTCAGGCATGTCAGGAGCATTCGAGCCCATTTCTGGCTATTTAAATGTCTTGTCAGATACCTGTAGATAATGAACAATTTACTTCTTTTTTTCCAAATTTTCACCATATTCAGGCTGATCTTGCTTGTGTTTCAAAATGACAAAGTTGAGCAGGGACTTGCGGACTTGCTGCATGAATTTCCAGATCATTTACTCCACGTGCTGTCAGATTGATACTATCTGACTATACCATGATGTCAACTTTGACTAAACTAATAACAACTAACCTTTTTGCTGATTAGACTAGGGCTCAGGGGCCGCCTAGGCGCCGAGAAACTCTGGGACCCTTGATGCTCTTAGAAGCATTCTAACCGATTCCTGGCTGCACATGTCTTGTCGATCAGACAAGCATATCATGCACATTTTACTTCTTGTTTAATTTGATCATCTGCTTTTAAAATTATTTACAGCTGCTGCTTTCAAAATTTCTATTGAATAGATTCCTCTGTACAGTATTTTTATACCATGCTGTATATCATTCGAAGCTAATTCTCTTCCCACCTCGACTGCCTAAACGGGTTGAACATAATTTGTCCCAGCTTCGATGCCTGCATCATTTTCCATGTCGTGTTCAACATCTGCTTGACCTGTGTTTTCAATACCGGCAGCACGGCATCGAGCAAAGAGAACGTCGACTTTGTGGCAGTCAGACCCTTCATCTTCCTTTATTATTTTTTTCAAATGTCCAGCCAATACAGGGGTCACACAAAAAAATTTCAGTTGGTCGCCATTTGTCGAGTGAGGCTAAAAATCTACTCGCCACATTGGTGACCTAAAGTTTTATTCACTCGCCAATCCCTAACGACCTTTCGATGTAATAAAGTGACAGACGAATCAGTCCCAACATGATAATCCAGTGTTAGTTTGAAAAATAAAAGAGAAAAAAAATACCCTCGAAATTTTGCGCGAAGGAAACTAAACGATTGTGTGTCGGTTACGCAAATCCGAAATGGCTTGAATGAAAAGTCGGGTCAGGTGAAACAAAAGTTCCAAACTCTTCTCTGCAAACTTTTACCACATGACGTTTGTCTTTCAGCATATAAATTTACTGAGCTGGTTTTACTTGACTACAATTGTTTTAGAAGCGACACTGAAGTCAAAACGCACATGTCGTGCTTCAGGCATACCATCGCATTCTTGACCTTGGACTTGCAAATTCCCGCCAAGATTGTTTCATAGAATTTGTTTACTATAATTTTTACTATGATGATTTCATTGGCTGAGAACGGTCAGCGGGTCGTGGATTAACTTTTCTAGGGCGAGCACGTGATCTTATTGTGTCACGCCTGTGCATGATTTCAAGAGCACGGATATTACATCAGACCACGTGGTCTCTATAAATAGACTAGGCTTCCCCATATCTGTATCGTCGGCATTATTCTGTCATTATTTCCTGTACATTTTAGGCCTGATTGGATTTCGCTGCCTGATAAACTAAACACAAAAATACTTTGGCGACTAAACACTTCATTGACCAAAAATTCACTCGCCACTTTGCCGAGTTACTCTATTTTTTAATCGACACATTGGCGAGTGACTGGAAAATTCAGTCGCCAGTTGTCATTTTTTAGTCGCCATTGGCGAGTTGTCGACCGGGTTTTGTGAGCACTGCAATACACCGCATCCTCTTGTGCGGCCGCTACCCTTCGTATTTCCCCCAGACCGACCTTTCTGTCCCGCCATGACGGCTTGTCATTGCAGATACAACGCGAGAACGCACGTGCGCTGCCTAGCTCTCCAGCCACTCACAGACGTACATATTTCCGACTTCATTCATAGTATAGACCTCTGCCTGGAGAACGAAAACTATCGCGCCCCTAGTGGCCAAGTTTATCAACGGATAGATGCATAGTTGTCTCCCTTGCCATAAGTTGTCTAACGCGAGTTGACACACACTCGTCCAGGTTTACGGCTTTCAAACATCGTAAAAAAACATCATTTGATTTTTGGAAAAAATCATTTGATATTTTGCAAAAACATATTCATTTTTAATTCATTTGATTTTGTACCTGTGTCCGTTTCACGGACGCTGTGAGACCCTAGATCTAACCCTGCCGTAGTTCGTTCACCCGTTTCTGAACTGCATAACCTATAGGTTATCCAAATAGCTGGTTAAGCAGATATGTTATGCCAATGAGTTTTGTTGCGGTTAGGCATTGGTTTTTGCTCTCGGTGACCAATTTTCGTCGTTACCACGTGTTGCGTACAGAGTCCAATTTTGTGTGACTGGCAGACTTCTATCATTGGAATTGTGACCTCTATTCTAAAATATCTCAAATTAAATTCCCATATACACATTTTAATCTTTAAACAGTTGAACGTAACGTTTCTCTGTCATTCACTTTCGTATTCGTCTGTCGGCATCACGCATGTTCCATAACCGGGACACAACGCGCAGTCAGGTGAGAGGAAGTTGAGAAACTTTTACCCTGTTCATATAATCTCACACAGCGGTAAATACACCTGGGCTGTATATCATCTAAGTATCAGGGAGTGTATGAAAACGCACATTGTTTTCGGGTTCAATTATCTCCCCTCGACTGGGGCTCTTGTGTGTGTAGTTAACATCGAATCACTCGTAAGTACAGCCCCTGCTTCGATCGGAAATATTTTCAGGTTAGAACAGGAAATTATTATTAAAATTATGTCATCGGGACACAGAGTTCGGGCCATAATTTAGGCGAACGAATATTCGGTTATGCGACTTTCGTTTTGGGTAACCGCAAGGCGAACTGAACGATTGTTCGCCCCAAATTTTAGGGCCTGTAATGAGCTGCTGCCCCTATACAAACAGGTCAGAACCACTGGCTTTCGAAAAAATAGCTAAGAAGTGTGTGATTGCTTGTAGTCTCGATGTTAAAGACACGAAACAAAAGTTGGAGTTGGAATATGCACTTTTAAATTTCATACACATATATAAGCAGAAAATACAAAGTTGTTTCTTGTATTCCTGTTGTTACTGAATAATTTTCGGCCTTACCAGTATGTCTTTCCTTTGTAGGAGAATTCAAAAACATATACATCGTTTTCAACGTCTGGCTCATCTGTTTGTAACACACCCTCATACGTTAGAAGAAAAGATCCTTTGAGATAGAGTTTTCTGGAGAAGACTCCTCTTCCTGTCACAAAAATACCAGATATATGTGTACACATAAGCTAACTATTCGATATATTCACTTTTCAAATGAAATCCATAGAACAACTGCCATAAAATGCAGGGGGGGGGGGGGGGGGGGCTTAATGTCACACTCAAGGTTGTTTCACTCATATGGTGACAGTCAGTTCAGATGATGGGGAAGCCGGAGTACCGGAACAGAACCACCGCCCGTCGGCAGGTAACTGACAAACTTTCAAACAGTGACATGCCGTAAAATGGATATACTATGCACATATCTAACTTCTTAATATCAAACTGAATAAGCACATGGGTTGCAATTGCACATTTCATAACCCTGGAATTTCGATAAACTTGGATTTTCGTATTTGATTAACTTGGATCAAGACAATAGATCTAAATTACTTTCCAACCTGATCTGATCTTCATACACCAAGCCAAAACACTGAATTCCACGCATTGCTCAATTGGCATAATGTACACTGTTTCTCTTCAGAAGACAGCTTGCCGGTATCATAGCACCATATTAATATTTATGCTTCAACACTCAAATTGCTATTTGAAAGGAGTGTTTTCCATTATTTGAACTTCAAAGAAAATCCTCCTCTTGCTGTATCATGAGTAATCAAGATAACCCATTGAAGATGACAAATCAGGGGAATACCATCCAGACGTAACGCTATGAAAACTTCGTGCGAAATGTTCGCCAAATATCGGCGAGATCCCATAATAAGCCAATCACGACAATTTCTGACTTTTCTCTCTGGTAATGATGGACACTTACTTCACGGATATTAACATCTTTGTGCAGCACAATCTTTCGTTATTTTCTACCCCTAACAAAGCCAGACTTTTCGGTGGGTGTGAAATCTCAGATCTTCATGGTTTATGTCTGGAAATGATTCCGTACGCGTATTTGGGATACTGTTACCCGATAGTGTTTATATATTATTCCACGTGCTACTGATGTAATTACTGTGGGCGTGATTTCAACAAGCTAGCCACCTGATTGGCTAACAAATGTAGTTTCAAATTCGCATGGGATTTATATAGGGCTGAATTCAGATATAATACTCCATGATATTATACCTTGATACCTCAGAATTGAGGTCGAAGTTCTCATGGAACTTGTGCCTCCTCTGAACTTCACTAAACTGAAACTTATCTACGGTGCCATGATGGGTGTTTAAAAAAAATAAAATCCAGGTGTACATGTGCTACGATAACGTTTACCAGCCTGTTTTGTAAAAATATATATCAGTCGTCGCTGAGAAGTGTCTGTCTAGCCGCTTCTTAAAGCTGAGCACTGAAACTGCATTCACTAGCTCTTCCGGAAGATTGTTCCAGTGGTTCACTGTCCTATAATGGCCGAGTTTCCTGAGAATGTATTGCGAGGGACTGTATTCTGATTCACTATCGCTGACACAACATGCCCTCTCGATTTGAAGAGTTTACTCCATTCAATCAAGGAGGATATTCATGTTAGTGTAGTAGTCAACTTGAATCATGAAGATTACCCGATCCTAGCTCTTTTTATCCAAAGTGTTGTTTAAGTATTCCCGTTTATCTGAAATCACATTTCACAATGGAAAACCTACCAGTACTTTCATCCACATCGCCAACATCAAAGTCTTCTCTGGTCCATGTAAAATTCTCTCTCTTCCCTGCAGCAGCACATGCTGCTGCAATTCTGTTGGATTTTCTTGTGGACGTCATATCTACAATGTTGTGCACAAAATAGAATAATAAAATATATTCAGTTCATTTTACCATTTAATAGCGGCTGAACCATTCGAATCCCATTGGAATTACCGAATAGACTCCGATCTCATTTTTTGAAATACGTTGAAGTTGGATACAAGTAGTACTGGGATTAGTAATTCTCATTACCATCCCAGTCTGATAATAGAGAAGAAAAGCAACTCCGAGTAGGGATGACAATTTCATTCTGTATATTTCGCTATTAATTATAGCATCTTCAGCAGTGAACAAAGTTTCAACTTTGTTCACTGCTGAAGATGCTATAACTAATAGCGAAATATACAGAATGAAATTGTCATCCCTACTCTAATAGAGAAGAAAAGCAACTCCGAGTAGGGATGACAATTTCATTCTGTATATTTCGCTATTAGTTATAGCATCTTCAGCAGTGAACAAAGTTTCAACTTTGTTCACTGCTGAAGATGCTATAACTAATAGCGAAATATACAGAATGAAATTGTCATCCCTACTCGGAGTTGCTTTTCTTCTCTATTATTGGAAAATCATCAGTGGTTCCAATGCATCCCAGTCTGATATAGATAAATCCTGATTTCTTAATCCTGGTAATTATGTATGGCCCTTCTGGTACATGGTACTGTGTAAATTCTAAATAGCTCATATTCCAGATTTAATCCATACCCCCCCTGTGGATGGTTTCGGATTTCCGCCAGTTTTTTCGCTTCATTTTGTGAAAATTTCCATGGATTTTCTGTTTAATGAATCAAAATTTCCAGATTTTCTCCCCTCCATGAACCAAAATTTCCAAGTTTGTTTCCGTCCATAAGAGAAAATTTCCAGTTTTTTTTCTTGCTTTCATTGAAAATTCCACCAAATTGACTGAAAGTTGCCGAAAGTTTCCACCAGTTATACGTACAGTTAAAACAATTTCCACCAATTCAAGCTGACATTCTTGGGTTTTCCGGCATAATAAAAATGTAATTATTATTTCCATTTCCAGTTAAAACTTACATACCAACACTACTGTTGTGAAGTCTGCAGTCCAAATTATCTGCCCTTATGATTTGAAGAGGACCCAAAATTTTTGGGAGATTATCTGGCTTATCTATACACCATGCTGTTTAAGTCTACTTCAATTAAGGCATGAGGGGCACTTAATAGCTAAGTTAAATAATTTGAGAGATTAATCTGTTAGCCCCTACAGTTTTATGACCCTATTAAACGAGGAAAGTTAGCCACTGGCTGGCCTGGCCATCCATCATATGAAACACTGGCAATGGACACTGACAATGACAGAAGTCTCACGAACTTCCACTGAATATTGAAATCTATTAGTGGCATTTAGAAGCTGGACGTAGATAACTGGAACACGTTCTTACGGATAACAACGTTACACGTAGCGTTTCTACCTCACTTCGAAGGTTGTTTTCAAATGTAAGACAAAATAGTTAGCAGCCAAATATATATAGTGAGAGAAATCATCTCACAAATGTCACAAGGAATTATAAGGGATTACAATTAGGATATTGAATATTTTGCTTTTCTCACCTTTCTTGGAGTTAAAATTTCCCACCATGAAACTCCCATCATATTACTTTCATACATTAAAACTACCGGTACTAAGATTAATGTTTTCCAGCAATCAAAATGTCTTGCCCTGGAGCAACTTGTGATGTGGTGATTCCAAGTTGCAACAGATAAAAAAAATGATTAAGAATACCATGAATAATGTAAAAGAAGTCTTGATTCAGTCATTCATTGGGAAAATGCATTGTTTTATTTAATTTTAGATTTTGTGTTCTCAGTATGTACAATGCAGAACACTCCCTGCATCCACCCACCCATCCCCCACATGATTGACTGATTGTTCGGCTCCATCGCCACTAAGTCAGCCCCCAAGGGGTGCTGCCTATCAGAGATGGCTCAATTCCCATCTCCTACTGACAGCTGCACCCCCAGACAGTTGAGATAGCCCACCCCACTGGGCCAAACCGTTGGGTTGAGTGGGAGATGGCCCAGTCCAGACCCCTACCAAACGACCAGCATAGTGGAGTGGGAGTGGCGATGGAGTACCACAAGACACAACATTGGATCATAATTATGTACAGGAGATCCCTTTGAATATGCAGAAAGTGGTACGTCTTCCATGTAAGAGATCACGAAACGAATAATGGGGCCCCTCCCCCCAACAATACAAAAGGAAACAATTATAAGGGTAGTGAATGGGTCAGAGTTGAGCTTTCTTTTCCCTGTGAGACAGTTTGCAGAATATAAAAGGATATATTCTGCCGGACGACAGATTGCTGCGACAGTTAGGAACTATTTGTCCTGAACGACAGATTGCTGCGACAGTTTGAACCTCTTTCTTTGGCGACAGTTTGCAGCGACACTTTGAAACTTTTTCCTCAGCGATAGCTTGCAGCGCCACTTTGGCAAGGTATATTATCTCGGACGACAGATTGCTGCGACAGTTTGAAACTGTTTTTCCTGTGCGACAGATTGCAGCGACACATTGAAACCATTTTTCCTGAGCGACAGATTGCAGCGACACTTTGACAAGGTGTATTTCCTCAGGCGACAGTTTGCAGCGACACTTTTGGAAGGTATATTCTCTCGGATGACAGATTGCAGCGACAGTTTGAAACCATTTTTCCCGAGCGACAGTTTGCAGCGACACTTTGACCAGCTATATTCTGTGGGACGACAGATTGCTGCGACAGTTTGAAACTGTTTTTCTTGAACGACAGATTGCTGCGACAGTTTGAGACAAAGCGGTTGACCTGTCTATTTCATTCGGGGAAGAACTGGTGGGGTCATGTCTTTCAACCTCGACTGTGAAGTCAAAACAAACAAAACAATCCAACAGGATGCAATATATGACATCTGCTATTCTCTCAGATGTGGGCGAGTGTCAAAGCGGTATTAGGGAGGAATGTATGTGAGGTCGAGTGACAAAGCGGTGTTAGGGAGGAATGTATGTGAAGTCGAGTGTCAAAGCAGTGTTAGGGAGGAAGGTATGTGAAGTCGAGTGTCAAAGCGGTTAGGGAGAAGTGTACGTGAAGTCGAATGTCAAATGTATGTTTAGTTCAATGTCAAAGTGGTGTTAGGGAGGATTGTATGTTACGTCGAGTGTCAACCAGTGTTAGGCAGGAATGTATGTGAAGTAGAGTGTCAAGCGGTGTTAGGGAGGAATGTACATGGAGTCGAGAAGTTGAGTGTCAAAGCAGTGTTAGGGAGGAATGTACATGAAGTCAAGTGTCAAAGCGGTGTTAGGGAAGAATGTATGTGAAATCGACTGTCAAAGCGGTCTTAGGAAGGAATGTATGTGAGGTCGAGTGTCAAAGCAGTGTTACGGAAGAATGTATGTGAAGTCGAGTGTCAAAGCGGTGTTAGGGAGGAATGTATGTGAGGTCGAGTGTCAAAGCGATGTTAGGGAGGAATGTATGTGAAGTCGAGTGTCAAAGCGGTGTTAGGGAGGAATGTACGTGAGGTCGTGTGTCAAAGCGGTGTTAGGGAGGAATGTATGTGAAGACGAGTGTCAAAGCGGTGTTGGGGAGGAATGTATGTGAGGTCGAGTGTCAAAGCGGTGTTAGGGAGGAATGTATGTGACGTCGAGTGTCAAAGCGGTGTTAGGGAGGAATGTATGTCGGGTCGAGTGTCAAAGCGGCATTAGGACTTAGGGTTAGGTATGGTTCATAACTATCAGGTTTAGGGTCATTTCAGCTATAGAAGTCATATAATTTCTCCACCAAAGCATAACTAGGGTAATGTCGAAGCTGGGTGTTCTGCATGAGTGTGCTTCAAGTTGATTTTCAAAGCACTCTTACGAAGGAATGTATCTGAAGTGCAGTGTCAAGGCGGTGTTAGGGAGGAATGTACGTGGAGTCGAGTGTCAAAGCGGTGTTAGGGAGGAATGTATGCTTGGGATATATCCCTCATGTACACAATTATTTTAGAAATTGTGATATCGTTTTACTTATATTTTTATACTTTTATTGTCCATGTTATATCAATGTTTTGTCGGTAAAATAGCTCGCTCAGAGCTAATGTTTATCATGTTTTAAAACTGACAACCGACTTTAAATAAAATTTCTTGAATCTTGAATCTTGAGGGCTCTTCAATGCTCCATACATATGTAGAGGGAACAATCTGTTCAACATGTGCATGTATCTTGCTCTGAGAGATTAAGTTAACTGTATCAGCACCTTGTTTACCCTAGCTGTTTTAGTTCAGAAGAGAACACTGGTTTAATGATTTAATCAGTCCATCTACATGGTAGTATGTACATTGTAGCTGTTCAACAGGTCAAAGTTCACCCAAGCATCTACTAGGCATCTGAAGCTTGTGTGTAAGCATAGAGCGATGGAGAGATCACTTCAGGACATCCATGGTCAAAGTTTGGCCACCGACAGTGATAAAACTAAGCCCCTTGATTATTTTATGACCGCTTATCTTACCACATGGTGGGCTGACTGACCAGGCTTTCAGGGACTCTCCGCTAATTCCGCTATGTTCCGTGGTGGTATAAGCATGCATGTTTTAGGGAGTTAGAAGAAAACTTGATAGTATCTGTAAACTGCGCTAAAAAGGCGATGCTAAAAAGGCGATGTTCGCTCGTGTGAGCCCCCTAATCGAATGTCGGAATGTGTACAGCAGCCAGCCATCTCACCAATGCGTCCATTTATATTATCTGGAAGTCTCTGGAAAATAATTTATTTTACGAGAACAATTTACTCAGCTTGAATATGTATGTTCATTCATCCATATATCTGGATCTAGTGGACCGATTTCCATTATTTACAGATTGGTCGGCTTACGGCACCGTTGGTTGTCGCTTACGGTAGTTTTAAGACAGAAATTTCTCTTTCTAACTATTTGAAAACAGTTAAACAAAGGAGTCACAAAAAAACATTGTCTTCTATTAGGCTAAGCTGCCACTCTCTAGAAATAGAAAGGGGGCGTTATGGGAAAGAAAAAGGTGTCCGTGTTCCTGCTAATCAAAGATTTTGCCCTTTTTGCCCAAGTTTGGTTGAGGACGAAGTCCATTTCCTTCTTGACTGCAAAATTTATGACCATCTTCGATCCTCCTTGCACACCGTCTTAAGCCTCGATTCTAATGGAAATATTAATTTCTCTGATCTAAGTCGAATCGAGCAATTAGCCTTGCTTTTTGACCCTCCCTTGAATCTAGCCCCTTTAATCGCTAAACACATTAGCATGTGTCTGGAGGAACGTGGACTTCGAACTGGATAGGGTGGACCACTTCCTTGTGTATCATGTATCTAATGTTACTGCTATAAATGTTTTACACCACTGTATAAACTACTATTACTGTATTGAAGCTACGGTATCTGGAGGCCTTGTAGCCTATATTGATGTTTATTGTCTGTTAGTTTTATGCACTGTCCCAACTGGGATGTTTGGTATAATAAATTGATTCTGATTCTATCCCTGCCCAGATTACTGTAACCCATGTTGAAAGATAGCCACAGTTTTACGACATCAAGTGCCTTGATTGCTGTCCACACAGGACAGCCTGATGGCAATAAAACCAGCAGTGTCAACAAATTAAGACCTCATTATCTAGCCTGCTTGCTTTGATATTTCTTTGAGCAGTGTTTTAAGGGGATTAAACACAGAGGGTGGTAGATGAGACTGATAAGAAGTTATTCCTCCATCTATAGTATAGGCTCCATGGTGTGAGCATAAATTTGGACAAGATGTTTTACAGAAATTGAGAACAGTTTAACAGGCTTTGTGATTAGTACTGTTCTAGAGAACAACCGTGAACGAGCTGGCATTATCTATTGACATTCAAATAATTGGTTTTATTTGCAATAAACTACAGACTTGCATTTGATGTTTTGGAGTATCAATCTCAAACTATACCGACCGTGCACAACTAGTAACCCAAACTAATATACAAGAAGGTTCCCGGGAAGACGGAATTGAAGCAGTCATCAGTTTTGTATTTGATGACAGCGTGACATTTTGGAATTCTTGAGGTGTAATCCTTTTCATCGACAAGTATGGATTTTGGGTACACAATAGAAGCCCGAAAAACAGCATTCTACTAGATGATGCGTGAGGCCGTCATAATGCCATATAATTTGGTCAGTGATCAGTAATTATCAATCAAAATTGTCCGAAAAGGAAGAAATCAGTTGGTAAATCTGTGCTATCATGTTTAACCTATCATCAGTTTGACCTTATTCATTAGTACCGGTACTATAGAGTGTCAATTTGGCTATGAACAACAAGTATGATATTGCCTATATCTGTATTGTTGTACCAGCTCAGAGCAACAGTTGGGTTCTTCGCATGGTCTCTGTCCATCTGGTGAACTAGGTGAAAATCTCCACAGCACACATAATCGCCCCATATAAGCCCCATGTGATGAAACCCAGATGGGCCCCCAAAGGTGTACATGTAGGTGATACTGCAAGGTGAACATGGACACATTTAAAAATCCAATATACGGAACCATCTGGAACACAAACATGCATGTTCCTGCTGTCTGATTACCGATAGTTTTTCTTAAGTTATTTAGACTGAAGAAATTTATACTGAAATGCTCACTGAAACTTTCAGTTGATTTTCAACTGATCTAAGTAGCCCAGGAGAGTTTCAATAGACCTGGATCACCAGAATTATGCATGACAGGGACTGGAATATACTATGGGTCATTGTGGAAGCTAAGCTTGTTCATTTACACATTCCCCCACTCCTATCTTATCAGGTTTCCCTTGTGTACACTTTATGTCACACAGCATCTTGTGGGCAGTATCACTTTGCAGATAAGGACCACCAGGATTAAGTTAAATCAAGTGTCAATTACCAAACACTGCTAAACTGACCTGAGTAAATAAGGACCATCAACTGGTCATTAAGATTTGGAGGGGTCAGCTGTTCTACATATATGTATACATACTCCCTCTGATGATCAGTGACCTTATAATAAGATATAACAAAAAATCATGTAGCTATTTTCTGCATGTATGAAAAAATTGTATGGCTACAAAATTATTGTCTGCAAGGGGAGCTGGGAACATCTGTCATTTCCAAGCATATATGGCAAGTTCTCTATTTAAACAGAGTTGCTTAATTGCCTCAAGTCATTAGATCCTGAAATGAAAAAATCCTCCTAACTGTCATTCTCAAAACAGAAAGCAACAGCTATGCCATGAACCTCGTTTTTTAATTAATTACAAAGGTCGAGCTTTGCTGTTTTTGCATATAAATACGACCGGAGGCGGCACTGAAGAAACATGTGCATACACCATATATAATTTGGCATGATACATATCGGGTAGGAAATCCAGCATATTTTAAACATGGTCATTAAAATTTCCATGGAAAAATACATAAGACTAACCACATCATCCACAGGCATGGGTGGAATTTCCGAGAATGTATGTAACTATTATGAAAAATATCCGACAAATACAGAAAGCGATCATTAATATTTCCATGGAAACCTGCAGAAATCTGCAGTGCCATCCACAGGTCAGTGTGGAATATCCAGAAAAAAAATCACGCCAAACCCCCCAAATTTCCAGAAATTATTTATGGATGATGCTAAAATTTCCATGGATTCTTTTATCCACTTGAGGTACCATCCACAGGGGGGGTATGGATTAAATCTGGAATAGCCCAATCAAGCAGATAAGTAATAAATTTTAAAAGGTAATTACGGGTGAAAAAAACCCAGTCGATTACAATTTTTTTAATTTTGAGTATGAACACGTGGTTGTCCAGTTTGTATGAACAGAGGTGCAATTTTCGTCGCTTCTCTCTCAAATTAATGCACGTGCCAAAATTCGTTCGAAACGGCCAAATCTAAGACGGGATAATGTATCCGATAGTGGTATCCCCTTTTTCAACATATCTCCAACCGTTTAATTCTGAAATTGTCCCGATTCAAATTGGCTTACCGTTCAAATGAACAAAATGGCGTCCTTTCTTGCCAAAGGCGTGCGCTCTCCAGTTGCAGAAGGTAAAAAAAACAAACAGGTGACCAATCAAAGGCGAGATATGCATGTCCCAGTTCCAGGGCCATGTAATAACGAGAAAGGGCCCAAAGACATGAATAATTAACACCGTAATTGGGCAAAAACCGAAACAAGCCCTCATTTCGTGTGTGCACACACACACAGTGGCTGTGTGCATTTTCCTTAGGATGAACTCCAAAAAGAGCGGAAAATGACTCAAAAATACATTTGGAACGATTTCTGGGGCATTCCTTATCGGGTCGACGCGATAAGGACAAAGTTCATCCTAAGGTACTCTCACACACACACACGACCTAATAAGACCACGAATGTGCGCGCGCGTACACACTCGCAAGCACACACACACATACAAACAGAGACATACATACACATGCATACACACCCGCATACGCAGGCATACACACACGCACACACACGTTGACCAGTGTTTGGCGGTATATCCCTGCTTGACCAGTGTTTGGTAGCATAGCCTGTCTGACCTGTGTTTGGTGTTATAGCCCTGTCTGACCAGTGTTTGGAGGTATAGCTCTGTTTGACCATTGTTTGATGGTATAGCCCTGTTTGACCAGTCTTTGGTGGTCTAGCCCTGTTTGACCAATGATTGGTGGGACCAGTGTTTGGTGGTATGGCCCTGTTTGACCCGTGTTTGTTGGTATAGCCCTGTTTGACCAGTGTTTGGTGGTATAGCCCTGCGTGAACAGTGTTTGTTGGTATCGCCCTGTTTGACCAGTGTTTGGTGGGACCAGTGTTTGGTGGTATGACTCTGTTTGACCAGTGTTCAGTGGTTTATTCCTGTTTGACCAGTGCTTGGTGGTATGGCCCTGGTTGACCAGTGTTTGATGGTATAGCCCTATTTGACCAGTGTTTAGTGGTATGGCCCTGTTTAACCAATGTTTGGTGGTATAGCCATGTTTGACCAGCGTTTGGTGGTATAGCCCACTTTTTGACTAGTGTTTGGTGTATAGCCCTGTTTGACCAGCGATTTGTGGTATACCCCGGTTTCACCAATGTTTGGTGGTATATCATTGTTTGACCAGTATTTGGTGGTATCGCCCTGTTTGACCAGTGTTTCGTGGTATAGCTTTGTTTGACCATCGTTTGGTGGTATGGCCCTGTTCGACCAGTGGTTGGTGGTATAGGCCTGTTTGACCAGCGTTTGGTGGTATGGTCCTGTTTGACCAGTGTTTGGTGGTATAGCCCTGTTTGACCAGTGTTTGGTGGTATAGTCCTGTTTGACCAGTGTTTGGTGGTATAGCGCTGTTTGACCATTGTTTGGTGGTATGGTCCTGTTTGACCAGTGTCTGGTGGTATAGCCCTGTTTGACCAGTGTTTGGTGGTATAGTCCTGTTTGACCAGTGTTTGGTGGTATAGCCCTGTTTGGCCAGTGTTTGGTAGTATGGCCCTGTTTGCCCAGTGTTTGTTGGTATGGCCCTGTTTGACCAGTGGTTGGTGGTATAGGCCTGTTTGACCAGCGTTTGGTGGTATGGTCCTCTTTGATCAGTGTTTGGTGGTATAGCCCTGTTTGACCAGTGTTTGGTGGTATAGTCCTGTTTGACCAGTGTTTGGTGGTATAGCGCTGTTTGACCAGTGTTTGGTGGTATAGTCCTGTTTGACCAGTGTTTGGTGGTATAGCCCTGTCTGACCAGTGTTTGGTGGTATGGTCCTGTTTGACCATTGTTTGGTAGTATGGCCCTGTTTGACCAGTGTTTGATGGAATAGCCCTGTTTGACCAGTGTTTGGTGGTATAGCCCTGTTTGACCAGTGTTTGGTGGAATAGCCCTGTTTGACCAGTGTTTGATGGTATAGCCCTGTTTGACCAGTGTTTGGTGGTATAGCCCTGTTTGACCAGTGGTTGGTGGTATAGGGCTGTTTGACCAGTGTTTGGTGGTATAGCTTTGTTTGACCAGCGTTTGGTGGTATAGCCCTGTTTGACCAGTGTTTGGTGGTATAGTCCTGTTTGACCAGTGTTTGGTGGTATAGCCCTGTCTGACCAGTGTTTGGTGGTATGGTCCTGTTTGACCATTGTTTGGTAGTATGGCCCTGTTTGACCAGTGTTTGGTGGAATAGCCCTGTTTGACCAGTGTTTGGTGGTATAGCCCTGTTTGACCAGTGT
Source organism: Hanleya hanleyi (assembly GCA_036873755.1). Lineage (NCBI taxonomy): Eukaryota > Metazoa > Mollusca > Polyplacophora > Lepidopleurida > Hanleyidae > Hanleya > Hanleya hanleyi. Next base: position 26 of record JAVTVY010040536.1, on the reverse strand, counting down.
TTGGTGGAATAGCCCTGTTTGACCAG